>BPLR01015245.1:0-248596 GCA_021605095.1 Caerostris extrusa
GAAGTGGTTCATTTTCGAAATTCTTCTATTTCGATCAATTTTCTCTTGCTTGTTTGTCTAGTATTTTTGCACTGAAATAAGGAAGTGAGTTCTTGGGATAGTATCTTTTGTATGTAAACAAGTGGCATGTGTTGAAAAGGAAGAGAGAGAGAAAACAATTTAAACGCGTCCAAATTTTTAACACAATACCGAAGAAGTTCATCAAGTAGATGGCCTGGCGTATGGCTATAAAAACAAACAATAAACAAGGTGTTGTCTCTCTTTTTGCCATTCAAACTGCAAATCCTTTGAGTTTCGAGGACCCAAAATAAACACCAGACTCTAATCTAACCCGATTCCTGATAGTAAACAGAGATGTTTTCCAGTTTCGGGTGTATCAATTCCTGTTTCTTCACTACTAATAACGCACTCAAAATCTGGACATGGCTCAGCAGGAAATGTGACATTTTCCTTAAAATTTAATAAGGAAGTTTGCCATGTAGTATAACCTATCATTTTCTAATGTAGAGGTTTATGAATTAACATTTTGTTTTAAAAAATTTGGAAAACTATTGGCATCTTCTAATAAAAACAGTACATAAATCGTTAGTTTACCCTAATTAGGATCTAGTAATAATCTTTATAATTAAAAAAAAGTAGTTTTCCAAAGTTTGATTAACGATAATAATTGTTTTTTTATCATCAACAACAACAATGACGCGACAGCTCCATGGCGGGCCAAGGCCTTCTATTCTTTCTACTGGCAGATTTTGAGACAGGAGATGTTTATTTTCACAGGGTAGAGTTTTGTCAGCCCTAAGCCCACGCTCTACAGTCTTATCAGACCGGAATTCACGTTTTAAAGCGGATTCCGAACCACTACAACATTCATGACACCGCCAGACTCAGGCCGCCGATGGCCAATTGGCTAGCGCTCTGGCCTTTGGTATCACGGGCTTCAGGGTTCGAATCCTGGCAGTGGCAGGGATTTTTGTGAGTGATTGGAATCCACTCCTAAAATCCCCAGGGGTCCCCGGATCTGTTTAGCCAGCTCGTGGGCACAAGAGGACCAGAGCGACAAACCAAACTGCCAGGACTCGGAACTCCAAAACCTGTGGCACCGAACGCCAGTGTTCTAGTCACTCGACCATCAAGCCCTATAATTGTTTTTCTTTTCAATAAATTGATTCAGTTTGGATTATGTCACATAAACTCGATGGAAATTTTTTTAAATTTCTCACAAAAAAAAAGACAAAAATTTGATTTAAAAGAAGTTGCACTTATCTCAAAAAAAGGTTTAGTTTATCTCTACGGTCATTTTGTGCACACATTGGTCAAATTATACCGGGACCTACAGTTTACATTTGTGTTCGAACAACTATCAAATATCCATGACACTGCCGGGATTTGAACCTGGAAGCCTGTGGTACCAAAGGCTAGAATGCTAACCAATTAGCCATCAGGCCGCTTATCTCAATAAATGCATTGTTCCCAAAATTTATAAAGTAATAACATACATATAATCTTTATTATTTTTATTGCTGCAATAACGACACACATGTTCAGTAGAATTAAGGTATGGACCCTGAGCAGGGGTCTTAATCACATCAAGACAAAGATAAAGGACCCATAACTAGCAAATATCAGCGACATGTTTTGGGTCGTTATTCTGTACAATTTAAAATGCCTTGAGATTCCCAAGTTGCTCTCACAATATGCTCTAAATTTTGCTTGAGAAAACGTAGAGGTAGGCATATTTATTAATTGCACCATCTATAAAGTCTAAGTTTCCCACACTAGAGCTTTTTCCATACAACCCCATACTAATTGGTTGTCACCTCCATATTTTTCAGAAGAACGCAAATTTTTCATATGGAATGCTGTATTTGGTGGTGCGCCACACTTTTCGCTTGTCATCCAATCCGAAAATGTTACATTTGCTTTCATTCACAAAAATGACATTTCACAAAATGCTGTTGGCTCTTTTTACGAAGATTTTTGCAAATGCCAGTATAGTGTTTCCGATTTGCTATTCTGATGTAGAGGCTTTCTCTGAGGTACTCTGCCGTGATAACTTGAAACAATTCTGATAGTTTTTCAGATTCTACCGATTTTTTGGAATCGACTTTACATTTCAGAGTCAATTTTACTGCTCTAGTTCTTGGATTAATGTGAAGTTGTCTCACAATCCCCCTCTCTTCACGTTCACTGAATGTCTTTGGATGCCCTGACCTTTACTTATTTTCATCAATTTTTTAACCTACAAATAATATTAAAAATAGTAGACTTATTGACCTTCAAAACTTGTCTTATGCAATGGACTGGATTTTTTTATTTTTTCAATGATTTATTAACAGATTTCTCATATAAATCGAGATATCTTTATTCCTCGCCATTGCTTCATACCCAACCTTTTCTGCTGATAATTTATGTCTAAAATTGTAGTCTAAAAAGTGTTAATATATTAAATTTTATTGATGAGCTATATATTTCTTACATTTCTAATTTCAAAATCGTCCTAATACTTTTTGTGGACAGCTGCTTGCGTTTAAATTGTGTTTAAAAAGGTTTGATCAAACTGTAATTTTAAAAATGGTAAAAAAAAAAAATAATAAAAAAAATTCCTTATATATTCTATACCAAATGTTAAATCAATTCTTGATTAATTTTGTTTTTGTTTTTAAAGTGATTAATATTTCTATAAACGGCTTCTTTTACACATTATATATGCAGTCTCAATAATTTTTGCGTGACTCTATATTAAAGAAATACACTGAAGTGACAGAAGTCATGGGATACCTCTTAATATCGTGTCGGCCCTCCTTTCGCCCGGCCAAAGTGCAGCAACTCGCGTGGCATGGACTCAACAAGTCGTTGGAAATCTTCTGCAGGAATATTGAGCCATGCTGTCTCGATAGACGTCCATAATTGTGAAAGCGTTGATAGTGCAGGATTTTGGGCACGAACAGACATCTCGATGATGTCCCATAAATGCTCGATGGGATTCATGTCGGGCGATCAAGGTGGCCAGATCATTCGTTGGAATTGTCCAGAATGTTCTTCAAACCAATCGCGAACAGTTGTGGCCCGGTGACATGGCGCATTGTCATCCATAAAAATCCCATCGTTGTTGGGTACATGAAGTCCCATGAATGGCTGCAAAGTGATCTCCAAGTAGCTGAACATAAGCATTTCCAGTCAATGTTCGGTCCAGTCGCACCAGAGGACCACGTCGCCGGTCTCGGTCGTTAAGTGCAGGCGGTCGACCACTGCGCTGTCCATGGTGGGATGTTATGTCTGAAATTTCATACTTTCTCGGCACACTTTTTTGACACAGGTGGATCTGGGAATGTTGGAATTCCCTAACGATTTCCGAAATGGCATGACCGAAATGGCAATCGTCTAGCTCGAACTAACATTCCGCGTTCAAAGTCTGTTAATTCCGTCGTGCGGTCATCATCACGTCAAACCTCTTCCATGCTGATTAACTTGAACAGAAATGAAAGCTCTGCGAAAGCACTGCGCATTACCTGTTATACGCGAGGCTACTGCCATCTGAAAATTTGCATATTGCTATCCCATGACTTTTGTCACTTCGGTGTATAATATAATTTAAGATTTTTTTCAGTGAATATTCAATCCTACACAGGTAAGCAATCTATATACAATTCATTATACACGTTAATACCTTCCAAATTTGAGGCGAAATTGCTGAAATTTTCTCAAAAAAACTCTCTTCAAAAGTAACAAATGGAAATCAATTTGAAATTCTAAGTTGTTGCACCAGCAGTTGATAATACAAACACAAATTTTGGTAGGCGATTTGATTTCATTTCCCGTTTTTCTTCGTCCCTTTTAACGATGGATCTTTTATTTCCCAAAAAAAGATAAAAATTACACAAATTTTTAATCTAGCAGGTTTCCTATTTCGTCAAGTATTATTTCCACTTATCTAAAAATGTATTCAATTGGTCAAATTTAAAGATGTGTCGGTTTGTTTCCAAAGTTATTGAAAAAATGTGGGACATAAATTTCGAATGAATTCATCTTTAACTTCAATTGCTAAAAATTCGATAACTTCATTTATTAGTTTTGGACTTAAGTATTTTATCTTTCGTGTAACATTAGATCATCTTTGACAAGTATTCGATGATTGATTGGAAATTACCTTTATTTCTATGTTCTTACGAAAAGCATGATAGAATGTTGCCAAAGTTAAGGTTACATTCAGGATTGTGTCAACAACTTAGCGTCGGAAGTTTTTTCCATCTTCCATTCTTTTATCAATTGTTTTGTCTATTATCCCAAGCGTTTGTTTTGTCATGCTTGTCAATGTCTTATCAGCAATGAGACATTGACTTTTTTTTTCTTCTTATTGTTTTTTCTTGTAATAGTTTTTTTTCTTGTGAAATTTAAGAAAAAAAAAAATTTTTTTTTTTTTTGTATTAGAATCCAATGTTTTCATAAAAACTTAATAAAATATTAATATGTGGGAATTTTTTTCAGATACATTTTCTATTGCTTATGCTTTAATATGAGCTAAATAGCTTTTATAAACAGTTACGTTTCCTTTTTTGACAAAAAAAATGAAATGAGGCATGCAGTGGCGCTTATTGATTGACAAATTATTTTCAATTAAATGATGATTATTGATAGAGATTAAATAATAAGATTTAAAAAAAAAAACTGCTGTGCTTTTCTGCTCAAATTATCTTGACATTTTTTGGCATATAAATACAGATTTTTGCTATATTTAAATGTATATTCATTGCATGATGAATTGCGATGAAAAGTTGGCGCAAATTTTTGTTGTATTTTCATTTAGAAAGTTATGATACATATGAAAAAAAAAACGGCTAAAAAAGCAACAGATGTGCTATGTCTTAAATTATCCGAATTTAAGGAGTTGTCAATATGACCTTCGATAAAAAAATATTTAGTCCTACTCTGTAACCAATACAGAATGTTCGGACAATGTTTGTATAAACTGTTCAGAATGAGAATATTCGGTAGGCAACATAAAAGTTGCTTAAGGAACCATACTTCTACGATGCATAGTTTTTCAAGAAAAGGGCAAAATATGATGTCACATCTGATGCATGAAAAATTAGCTTTCATAGAAGCGGAAATTGCGATAATTGCATATAAGATATGGCATTTAATATTGGAAAGTACTCAAACGACCAGTTTAGGTATCGAGTGGTATTAGATATCCAAGTATACTGAAGTCTTACAGATTAACAACCTTGTATCCACAAAATTGAAAGATAATGCCAGTGAACAAATGTCTTTCTGTGTAGTAACTACAGTTCGAAATACTAATTCCTCACTTATAAAAAAAAAAAAAAAAAAAAAATCCAATGCAGTCAGATCTGGAGATCACGCCGGCAACACTACAGGATCCTTATCATCCAACCAGCCGATAACAATGACAGCCTGATAGATATCTAGATATACTCCCTCACAGTTTGTATTGTATGCTATTACATCGACTTTAGAGTACATATCGAGAATATTCTCAACGGAATAAATACATTATCATAATGCAAACATTGTCGATTGTCTCTAGTAACGAGAATTCAACGACGACTGTTCCTTTGTAAAACAGACATGTACTTTTCATCTCTTCTTTTTTTTTTGTAAGCCTAGGGGCATAATTTTTAGTTTCTTCAATCTTTAAATTTCTTCATCATTCTGAACACGATCTTATTTTTTCGTGCGCCGAATGTGAAATCAATAATTTTCTTTTGCATTTAAATAGTATAGGTATAGCCTTGGGCAGCTTTTATTTATTCCACACAACAATTCTTGTCCTGGATAGTTTATGCCAGGGATGGGCAAACTTTTTTTCTGTCGTGGGCCAAAAATCGAAAAAAAAAAAAAAAAAAAAAAAAAAATTTTTGCGGACCAAGATAAATTTTTCTAAGATTTTTAAAAACAATATAAAAGTATTACAATTTAAATATGGTTATGAGATGAATGAAATTGCGATTTCATTTTTAAGAGTTTCTTATATTGAAGTGAGATGTACTGATTCTAAGGAATGAGGCTAAATGCTCCTCTGTCAGTCTACTTCTGAAATAATTCTTTCCAAGGTTCATAGTTGAAAACACTTGTTCACATATATAAGAAGAAGCAAACATAGCACTGATTTTTTGGGTGTGAGATATTAAATTTGGGAAACTTACTTTCGATAATGATTTGTAAAAACTCTACCAATCTACACTTATAACTAACAAAGAAACTTTTTACACTTTACCGATTGAAAGCTGTCTATGCTTGCTATTTCCGTTGATCTATGTTTTGTAGAACAAAAATAGAGAAAGTAAAAAAGATAATCAGTCCTTTGAAAAAAATATTTAATCAAAGTTGAAAAGGAGATGGATATATAATATATATTTCTTTTAATTTGTCTCGGACCGGTGCCTATCCGCGGCCGGATATTATTCCATCCACGGGCCGGATAAACTTCCGGCGGACCGGAATTGGCCCGCGGGCCGTAGTTTGCCCATCCCTGGTTTATGCTATATTGTCTGAACACTCTGTTCACAGTTATGACTCCCCCATTTTAGAGAGACATTTATTTTAAGTATATGCAGTTATATTAAGCTAAGTGAAAGATAAATTAATTTTAATAAATGATTGAACAGTATTTGCGTCTGTTGGGCATTTGACAATCAAACTTTTAATACTAGAATAGATAGCAAAAATTAATCAATATCACAGAAGTAGCATAAGGTGTGGGGGCTGCTATACTATATCCACATAGCATCACCATAAGTGGAAATAGAACTAGCATAGGTGGCATATGGAGAGTTCCTACTCTTCTCCCAGAGTACACTTTATAGCCTACCAATTTATCGCGTCCATCCTCCCCCACGGAAGAATTCAGTTCAGCATTGCCTATCGAATATTCAACTAATCCCCCTATTTCGGAAGCCCTATAACGTCATCCACCAGGCTACTTTTGGTCTATGATTTGCGCTTTCAATGTAATTGTAATATTTCCTCCTGGAGTTACAATATAAAGTAAAAGGAAAATTATAAATCAATAATTATAGATGCAAATTGTATTTCAAACTTATTTTTGATAAAGAAATGAATAATAAGCATTTAAAATTAATCTTCTTTCATGAAATTTTAAGTATGTGTTTAAAGGCACCCTGCTATCATGTGTTTAAATAAGAACTATTTTTTTTACACAAAATTACAGTATCTGTATATAGCAATATTATAATCATCTGTATATAGCATTGAACACTGATAATGTTTACCATTGACATTTCATCACAAATAAATTTTCACTGAAAGGCTTAAAAAAAAAAAAAAAAAAAAAAAAAAAAAAAAAAAAAGGACAAACACAATCATTTTAAAATTATTGAGTTTATTAGAAAATAAAGAGATTTATACAAAGAAGTATTTTGAATAAAGTGAATCAATTTCTCAACTGTAACAAGGATATATTTTAATTAAAATATCTTTCAATGTATTTCTAAACACTTCATTACTTTCATTAACTCTAAATTACTTTTATGGTTCAGTTCTATAATAAGAAAATATCAGGATCCTGAATATAATTTCATATTTTTTGGCTTAAAAAAAGATGTATTTTTAAAGATCTGACATAATTAATAGCCTATGTAATATTTCTAATAAAAACAAATTCACCCTATTCTTTAAAAGAAAATATAAATAGAACACAAAACATAAAAAAAAAAAAAATACCCAGGAAAAGGAATGATAATAATGTATCCTAATCAAATCATTAAACACAACAAAACATTTACAAGTTCAAATAATATCACAAATTTTATATACTTTGCACTATGAATAGAGAAATCAGATCTATATTTACTTTTGATTTGTAGCACTTTGAATCAAATTTTCAAAAAGAAAAACAGTATTTTGACACTAATCTAATCTGCTACTTAAGAAATTCTAGAGAAACTAAGATTAAAATCATTAAGCACGATTATTTACAAAAAGTTTTTTTATAAACTTGGCATGTAATAAAATTGAATTCGTTCAATAAAAATTTTGCTCTTGATATGAAAACGTAAACTCCCAATAATTCAGCTTTTTCTCCTATCAAATTCAGGGAGGTAAAGAAAAAGTTTTTTCCTCCAATAATTTTATCATACAAATGTTTAGTAGAAAGAATTAAAAATTTGCATTTCAATCTCTTTTGCAATAAAAAATTAATTTTTAGGTTAAAAGTGATCTCAGACATTTTAAAAATAATACTAATATACAAATTAATAGCACATTTATCATTAATGTATATTAAATATAAATTACATTAAATAACACTTTTTTCTTATAAAAAAAGTAAGGAATGCTATAATAAATAATTTAAAATCCAATAAATATTTCTTTTATAGAAAATTTTCTACATTGTGAATTAATTATTTAATAAATAAATATAAATAACTTATGGATCTTTGCCTTTTAGTTATTTTAATATTAAACTTTGTGTTGTCAATCAAGAGAGACGTTTCAAAGAAACACAATATTATATGAAAATAGAAATAAATATTCTCCTTTTAAAAGCTATAAAATATTTCTGTAAGTTGCAATTATAAATGCTATTTGTTTAATAAGTTACTTTATTATAGCAAGAGACAAGAATAACAGAATTTGAAAGAGAATTGTTCTGCAAGCAAATCAGAAAGAAATTAGTTCACAAATTCAATATTTCTGCTCTTATTTTCAGTACAATTCATTACTCAAATTTAACCAGAACATGTAAATATTCCATGAGTGGAAAATAAAAAGATTAAATGATGTTAGTCATGCTTTATAATGTTAAATACATATTACACCATTAAATAATGTTTATTATGGTTAAATATATTACTTTATTATATATATTAAGATTTATCTATAATTTAGAATATTC
The DNA here is from genome assembly GCA_021605095.1 of Caerostris extrusa. Taxonomy (NCBI): domain Eukaryota; kingdom Metazoa; phylum Arthropoda; class Arachnida; order Araneae; family Araneidae; genus Caerostris; species Caerostris extrusa. The sequence goes on from BPLR01015245.1 coordinate 8,879, forward strand.
ATTATTAAGCATTTTTAATTGAATAAAATAAAATAATGAATATAATTTTTTTCCTGAATAAAAAAAATGTTAACAATGAATTCTCTGTTAAACTTCAAAATAATATTTAATATCTTCTTCCTTTTATTTAAAATAATCGAATAAACTAAATTGTAGCACTTTATGAGCTTCATTCTAAAGAAAAGAACAATCTTATATTTTTTCTACTAAATTTTAACTTTTTCTAATCCTAACTTTTTCAAATACTTTATTACAATTTAAATTCTTATATTAAATCAACAGAATTTTTAAAAATTTACAATATGCTCAAGTATTTTGCTTAATCAAAACATTTTCACAAAATTTCACGAGCATCAAACAATGTTTTTTTTTTTTTTTTTAATACAAAAAAAATACATTAACTACATCCAAATGAATGTGCAACATTTCCTAAAATAAGAGAAATATTTGAAAAGTTCAGTTACTTTTGTAATGCATCACAATAGCTTTTCTTATAGCAAAAATAATCTATTACATATGTTTTCCACATAAAATGAATTTCAAATTCATATAATACTGTTTTTGTTTCAAACACCACAAAAATAAATGCTTAATCACAGTACTGGTGATTATCAATAGTTAATATAAATGCTAAATGTACAAAAAAAATAATCTAAAAATATGTCTAAAAGCATATAAAGGCACATGGGCTTTTGACATGCTCGATTCGATGAAGAATCATGAATAAAACGTGAGGACACTGGTTTGATTTCCTCTTATCAATAGAAATGGTGGCATGTCCCTTGTTAAGGTTTCCAGCCAAGCAAGATACATAGGTGCTGAGCACGTACCTTTTCGAGGCATGGGCAAAGTCCTATAAAACAAAGAAGGTTAAAAATTACACACAAGTTTAAAAAGGAAAAATCTGATGGAAATGATAATATAATACTTTATTTAAAATGGGTATACTGTAATCAATGTCATTGTATATATATATGCAATGCCAAATGTTACTAATTTTTAGTTTTCCCCTCCACCAACATGAATTACTTGTTGACAAAATATAACTTACATCACAATTAAAGATGCATCTTGAGAATATTCAATCAGCAGCTCCCGCAAACGTATATGGCGATTAGTCTAAAAAGATAAATAGTAATTGAAATACTCTCATTGTAGATTTAAAGAAAAATATTTGATTTCTTTTATTTTATATATATAGATAAATATATGTTTGTGTCTATTTATATTTATCATGTATACAAATTTCATTATATATGAATAAATTTGATATTATAGTTTAAAAATAAAATTTTTGCTATCATTAATTATTGGAAACAAAGAGAAAAAAAAAAAATTATGAAGACATCAAAACTTACTTTATCTTTCAAAGCTAACATTTCTGTCATAGTTATCAGGTTGGTATTTTCAGAATCTGAATCTTCATTTTCTTTCCACTTAGCAATTATTTTTTCAAAGTCCTGTTTGCTGCAATATATATGATGATATGTATTAAAATGTGCTAAAAATATTTTACCAAACAAATTTAATTAAACATGAAATTTTACTACTTAACATCAAATTGTATAAAAATGTGAAGTTATCAAAAATGTAACATATTAATATATAATTACAAGGGCATCATGTAGTTATTTAAGAAGGGAAAACAAATATTATCAGATAATGTTATAAGAGTATATTTTTAACCATAATAATATAATTATAAGATATTTGTTTATTATTATTAAACAAATATCTTATTTAAGAAGGGAAAACAAATATATGTTTTTAAAATTTCAAAAATGTAGTTATCTTTTTAAATTGAAATGCTAATTAAATTGTGAACTTTTGGGCAATCTTATTAAGAAAATTATATCAGTTATGTATTTTCTAAAATAAAAATAAATGAAACTAGACTCCAGAATTATGAAGTAAGTAACTTTTTTGAAATAAATCTGGATATAAGTTTAAAGTTTACCTGCATTCTTGTGGGGGTTTTGTTACATCAGGAACCACTTTTACATCTGAATAATCTATTCTAAATTTATTCAAAAGTGCAGCCATACTAAAAAACAAAATTATACAAATTAAATAATCATTTAAAAATATTTTGCTAATGAAAAAAAAAAAAAAAAAAATGTTGAACATTGACATTTGAGAGAAAATCACAAAACTATTTACTCTATTTTTAGGCAATGCATCTTTTTAATATTTCATCATTTTGAATAACAAATGTCACTAATTAGCAACTGATAGTTATATTTAAATATAAAGTTCAAAAAGAAAATAATTTTAGACACAAGAGTTAAAATTCAGGTTTAATATATTGGGGCTTTTATATCTAGATAAATAAAAAAAAATTAAATTTATTGATCATTTTCAAATGAACAAAATATTTGAAATACCTCTATATTAAATAAAATGAAATAAATTAAAAATTTTATAAAAGGAATTACAATTAATGCAAACGACAATTGAGCAAATCTTGAGAATTACAAATACCCTTTTTTTTTTTTTTTTTATTTAGTTAAAATCAAATATTCACCTTCGTTGCTCTCGTTCAAGCTCATCCTTTTTATTAGCCAGTGAAAACACCCTCAGCTTGCAACCACCCCATTGTGAATGAGTAGTTAGTAAATAAGGTATTAACATAGTTAATCCTGCAAACACAAATTAAAATCATTTTATTTCAGTTTTTTTAAAATATCTGTTTTCTGACAAAATAACTAAGTTATACATAACAGATTTATCCTTTTTCAAAACATGTTTAAAATTAAGTATTTAAAATGCAATATTTAAGATTCAAGACTAATTCTAAAATAAAATTTGGTCAATAAAAAATAAAAAAACATACAATACTACATATTACACAAAATTTTGAAATAATTTTAGCAGAGAAAAAAATAAAATTGCAGCACTATCAATTTTACTCAAAATGCATTGCAATGCCCATCTACTTTCAAAAAAGAATTTTTCTGCTTTCTGATATACTAAGAAAATTGACCAACATTATGATATAAAAAATCAGCTGCAAAGTAAACCAAATTATGATGAAGCTATCACTAAAGATTCTTTTAACCAGCTATTTTTTTTTTTTTTAAGTAACTGACGGCTAGATAGATGATAAAAACACATTAATTTTCCTTCAAAATACTCAAAATCCAACATTTTAGCTGTTTTCATTGTCTGTACAGTAAAATAATATTCTAAATATAAGAATGCACTTCTTATTATAATGTAAATTTATTTTTAAAAACTGAATGGATATTACGAAATATCCATTCAAAAAAAAAAAAAAAAAAAGAATACCTACCACCATCATCGTAGAGCCACCAAACATCTATAGTTCCTTTTTTCTGCTTTCGTTGGAACTGATTCACACTAGTTAACACATCTTTAGGTAAGGCTTTTGACAGTCCCCTTACTACCTCAGTACTACTAATATTTTGATTGTTTTCATCAGTAGAAGTCTTTCTTTCAACAGCGGGTGTAGACGGCGGAGAAGAATCCCGGGAACTACCAGCTGCAAACAAAAAGTGAATATAATAAATAAAAGAGAAACAATGTTGCATAATTATAAAGCCATTAATATTGTTCCTTCGAGGAAACTTGTTAAGCTTAAAAAAATTACTCATGACTTCATAAACACATTAATAACTTAAATTAAATGCTTAAATAATTAGTAAATTAAAAAAAAATTCTTAATGAATAAACATTAAAATATAATGTATTTATTGAAAAATTTCTAAATCATTAAAATAAACCTAAAATTGTCGAGTTATTTAAGATTTCTATCTATAGAACGTACCTTGGGACAGTTGAGCACTAGAGGCATTTCGTGGGAGGTCTTCATTTCCATCAGGTTTTAGAAAAGATGATCCTCGTGACTTCTTACCATTAGACAATGGCATTTCTGTAATCTCATCCACATCATTATATTCTGAGTAATCCAAGCCTTCTTGAAGTCGTAATATTCCCAATGACATATGTTTGTCAAATGCCTCGCTAAAATACATACAAGAAAGAATTATTTAAAATTGAAAGTAAAAAAATCTGGTTTGACATTATTTACATAAACTGCTTGTTAATTTTAACACAATCAACTAAAAAGTATTTTCCCATCTAATTAATCTTAAATTAAAGTAAAGAAATAAAAATACAAATTTTTCTGAAAATATTTGTTATTGCAAAGAATAACAACTATTTTTCTTAAAAATTAAAAGTTTGATTTCCTCTTAGTCTCAGCAATAAGTCTCTCTTTTGTTTTATTGATGGTCTTGCAGACACATCTTTTTAATAGTTTTAACTGGCAATGATTTTATTCTATTCTTCTCAAATATCTTCAAGATTTTTCTTGTACACGAAATAATGCTTTCTAATGTTATAATCCAGTTTACCTTACAATAAGCTAATGAGATTCCTGCCTAATTGAAAGAAGCCGCAGGGGGAGTGAAACAATTTCAATTTATTTCTGACTAGTAAAATATTTTCAATATTATAAACATAAAAGTGTTTAATTTTGACATTATAAATTTTTTTATTAAAACATGCCGATTTCAGGATAGCTTTGATTATTATTGCCATGGTATTTTTTTCTTTTTTAGTCATAAGCATAATACCCAAGGAGGTTAATTTGATCTTTTCTTCTCTCATGATTCTTCTTATTTAATATTGTTAATTGAAACTTAAAAAATATTCAGACCAAAATTCCATGTATTCCAGATAGCACAAAATAATAATCAGAAATTTACTTCATTTGTTGACTGCTGTTTACATAATTTTAATGTTTTTGCAATAAATAATTAATATATAGATTTTAAGAACTGTACCTTTTCATGCATAACTAATAAAATAAAAGTAAGAACAAAAAACAGACACTGTACCAAAATGCATATTACCATACAATATACAAGTAAATAATTAGAAAAGTGCTTATAGTAGACTTATATTCAAATAAACATATCTAAATCAAATAATATTGTACAGTGTCAGAAAAATTGATTATCAATTTCTTGTACCACTGCAGAATTGCATTATAATTATTATAAAAATAAAAGTAAATTCAGTAATTGTTCAATTGCTATAAATAATACTAATATTGATTTATTATTGTACATATAGTGGAAATTTATTAATTGTGATGTTGGTGCAATGGATTAAATAATAATCAACTAAAATAATTGCAATTATTAATGATATATATATTACTGGATAACATTGAAATATTCTTGAATATCGTCAATTGAGCTTTCTTGCCAGTTAGACTTATAACCCATAAACACAACGTTTGGTCGTAATTTGCCAACTCCAACAGACTGAAAATGAGAAAAATAAACATTTTTAGCAGAATTCTTTGGATAATAAAATATACTATAAATATAAAGGTACTTCTAAAGAATCTAACCTGCATAAGACATCTAGCACCTTCCGAGAAAGATTCATTCTCCAAAAGTGTATAAAATGCTTTAATTTTACGTTTTTGTAAAAACATGTAGGCCTGCTTTGAATAAGCTGTTCGTATTCTTTGAGTAAGACTTTCCTAAAAATAAACAAAGATATAAGATTTAAAAATAAATAATATGCACAAAAATACACACTTACTTGATGTCTCAAATGTACAGACAATATTTGTAAACAAATGAAAAATAACACGTTAAAAAATGTCAAGAACACAACTTCTTTTAAATATTAAATTCTTTTTGAATAATTATTAAATTAAATTAATACATTAAATTCTTAAAATGAATAGTTATTTAAGAAATATATTCCATAAAAAGAACTTTTACAGCATATTTTAATTTAAATAAAAGCTTTCACAAACAAAAGGAAATACTTTGAAATTTTTACCTTGACTATATGACCACAAATCAAGAGACTAATCTTTTTTGTAATGTGATATGCAAAATCGACCAGAGGCAACCTGCTGCTAGGAGGACCAGTCAGAACCAAAATTTGTGGCCTGGAACAAAAGGATATAATCAAGCAGAAAGTTTTTAAAAAAGATAAATTAAAGTTTAAAATAATAGTACACATGTACATTTTTTGGCATCATTAAAAAATATTGTAATAAAATATAGAACTTTTAGTTCCTCAAAGATATTATAATCTAACAAACTTAATTCATTCTATTAATTCATATCTTAAAACCAAATTTATAATATTTCAGAATACATTTTTAGTTTCTTTTCTTTCATAGCAAAATATATTTGTAAATTTCTTTTGAGAAATTCTTAAAATTTGTGCTTGAAATTTTTAAATAATGATAAATAATTGCTATGAATTAAAAGTCTTGAAATATAATAAAATAGTCATTCATCTGAAAAATAATATAACTTACAATACATTTTTTTAGACATATATTACAATGAATACACATAATTGCAGAACAATAATTAGTCTTTTTATAATTCATGATAATTAACTCTTGCGCTTAAGAATTTTTTTTTGCAAAATTTTTAAATTCAATTAGAGTAGCCTAATTGTGTCTTACAGCTTTGAGAATCACTTTTAAAGTCATATATATTATATATAGTATGTATTTATTGCACTATACCTGTAATTTTTAACATGTTCAGGAACTAAATTAAGCCTGTATGCAGAACTCAAAGTTGTTTTGTAAATTTGTGCTTGAGTAGAAGATCCCCAATTCACATCTGAAACAAATAATTACTTTGATATGAAAATATATAATAAAAAGTTGCTTGGCTTTTGCCTCTCAATATAATAATTCTATATTTATAAACAAAAGTATGATTACATTTGGAATAAAGAAAATTTTATTTTAACTATGCATTTAAATAATATTTTAATACTTTTGATAAGTTTAAATCTTATTAAGTAGAGAAATTCTTTTAAATAAAGATTATAACTACTATGAATTAAAAATTAATGACTTTCAACATTTAAAAGTATTGGATTTTAATATCATACCAGAAATATTCACAATTTAATTTTTTTTTTTTTAAATCCTCTGTCTAAATAACAATGATTTCTGAGAAATTGATCACCATTTCAGTGAGTACGAAAAACTTTTTTTAAACAAAAATAATGGGAGTGGAAAATCAAGAAATGATTTTAGTGGCAGCTTCAGGGCAATTTTGTAGCAGGCAAAATTGCACTTTTGTAGCAGATGGCGTCATGATATATAACGAATATTGATTCAAACCACTAAAAAATCTTCGAACTGCTTGAATTATTAAAACGATTTCACCGCCTATCACTAAAATGAAGACGGCAAAGAAAAGCATGACGAATATTGTTGACATAACAAATAAATTTTATCCTCAGCAAAAACCTCATAAAAACAGAACTCTTTCTCCTTTCATTATTTCTTACCCACTCTAATGGTGACCTTAATCTAAGGTTGAAGATTGACTCATTCATATTTGGGTAATTTTCCGGGTTACTAAATCAAAATAAAGGAAATCTCATTTTGTTACAGAAATGCAAAATTTGCCGTTTTTGTAGCAGAATATAGCAAGGGATGAATTTTAATTAATTTTTTCCACTCCTGAAAAAGTAAAATTTCAAAGAATGGGCTTCTCATGTTACTACTTAATCTTTCAATAATTGTGCATTTGAGTGCAATATTTTATCCTCAATTTAATATAGGTGATGATGCATTTTAAATAAGATTTGTACTTTTTTCCCCCCAAGTGCTTATAAGATTTCACATTCAATCTTGTAAAATGTGGTATGTTCGTTAGATCGTTATGAAACTTGGCATAAAAGTTTGTGTAAAACATAAATGGAATTAAATAATATTGCCATCTGACTAAGCATTACTTAGTATGCTAGTAGAGGGCATTGATGCATGTCTACCTTATTCTGTAAATAGTTGTTACGAGGTACCCTACATGTAATTTATCTGCTCCAGAAGAGTGCTTAATTATCAGAAATGCTTTATGATACTGTTGAAGCAAATACAGTAGATGTCAGAATTTGAGATGGAAATAATCGATGGAAGGATAGAGACTGGTGATCAGCTTGATGATGTGCCCATTATTTTAGATGTTTTAATACCTCCTTACAGTATTGATAAAATAAGTGGATGAGACACACGTCACCCATTTACAAGCTACCTTCAGATGATGATCTCATTATTTGACAATTATGCACACTGTCAACTACATCGCTGCTAGACATCTGCATATAGATGCAATTATACAAATCTCTATGTCTATCCTACTACTGCTAGACACCTGACTGAAAAATATTTGCTATCACAGTGCTTATAAATTTTGTTGATAATATTTTATATAAGGACTACCATTTCTTCCATTTGGAGTGGTTATCTTCATTGACTCAGTTAGACTGTTCATCTTGAGAATACATTGTGATATAATTTCGGCTCTGATGATGATTATGCAAGTGTTTGGAGTCTCTGTGATGAACAAGTCAATACTGCCTATTGTTTGGAGTACAACCTGGCACATCCACCTGGTATAATGGTTAGTGGTGCCAGTATACTCCACATTCGACTCCTCCCTTTCTTTCATAACATTATGACTGTCCAGCTGTATATTTGTGACATCCTTCAGTCACATGTTGTTCTAATGAAAGGCCTCCCAGGAGACATTTTCCAGCAGGATAATGCTTTGTTGTACACAGCAAGGAAATCAGACGGCAGGCTTTTCAATAATGATACATTTTCTTGTCTTGTATGATACCCAGATTTGCTACCTAATAGAAATTTGTAACATGAACAAAGTTAGCAAGTTAGGGAGTTTAAGAGTTAGCTAGAGGTCCCCTTACATCAATTTTGGAATAAGGCGTCAGTAAGAAACTTGTTGGCCTCAATACTTGATTGTATTGCACCATGCATTCAAACAAGAGGCGGTAAATAAGGTACTAGATTCTGTATTTTTGTAAGCCTTTTGCAATACATTATCTGTTAGTTTTCATTTTGTAACCCCTTTCTGACAATTCCTACATGGTATACTAATGTTTATGGCAATGAGTATATATGTATAGATATAAAAAATATGTAATGATTTGTAATACCTTTTATGTATTTCATTTTACAAGAAAAATAAATTTCATTAAAAAATTAATTTTTCCCCCTTTACTTACCTGGCTTTCTGTAATAAATATAAATGTAGAGACCTAAAATCATTGCAAATGTCACTAAAGCTGCCCACCAATTCATTATAAACATAACTGAAAAGCACAGTGCAGCTCCAAGCAAACTTAGCCAAAGATTATAATACTTGAAAGATGGACGGAAACCTATAATATTAAATGTTTTAAAATATTTGGTATAAGGAAGAGATTGCATATAGAATAACATTTATAAAATAAGCTACAAGAATTATTCAAAATATTTTCAAAAAGCTTAATAAATAATACACTGGAAAAGTCAGCCTAAATTTTTTTTTAAAAAACATTTTTTTAATGTTATAAAATATGCTAATAATATTGCATGAAGTGAAAAAAAAAAAAACCACTAGAAAAGTAAGTTTTTAATAACGTGCACATAATTTGGTTAAAACGTTCCAAAACTAACACAATATAAAAAAATGACATTAAATTTTACTTAAAAATTATCCATTAAAAAATGTGTTTTTCTTCCCATTCACACCATTTCACAGATAATTCTCAGAGTTTAATATTAAGCATAAATTACAACATTATTTATTTCAAAACACAGTACAAATGTTTTATAACACAAATAATTCACATGTTAATAGACTGATCCATATCCTAATTTTTTTACTGATTGTTCTTTAAATAAATCATTATACAGGATACTATAAATAATATAAAGTAAATAATCAAATTAAAATTAAATAATCAGATTACGTGATTAACAATTTAATATATTATTTGAATAAGTTATATTATTAAATCATCAAAAATCATAACAGAATTAGAATCAAAAAACACCGACTTTTATTTATTGATTAATTTTAAATAACTGTTAGTGTAGAATAAAATACCTAATTATTAATTTACATACCTGGAGATCTTGCAAATGACGCATGAAAACAAGAAAAGTTAATTAAGCAATATGCAGCCAAGAAAAAATTTGATATAATAGGAGCAATAGCATTCAAGTCACCTAAAGAGATAATATTGCATTTAAACAAGAACATAAAATATAATTCATGCCTTTTAATTTAAATGTATTTATGATAACCAGTTAACCTATATTGAATTTTCTTTTAATAGCATGTAGTTTTTACTTCGTCATTTTACAGATTAAACTAATGCTGATAATTACATTTTGCTGAATGCTGTTGGGCAATTTTTTTTTTTTTTTTTTTTTTTAAATTCCTAGTGTTAATTTAATCATTGTTTTTCTTTACAACAATTTAGGCTGAATAATAAAGTTATCGAATGGCCCACTTCAGAAGAAATAGAAAATGCACAATTGTTTATATATATTACATATATAAGGTAATTGAGTTATGTCTATTTATACTATAAAACTTGAAAGTGGAATGAAATTTAATAAAAGTTCAGTTTAGAAAAAAACATTAATAAAAAGTTATTTAAAATAACTGAAATAAATTTAATAGTTTTCAAATTAAAATTTATAATCAGTAAAATATTTTCACTAGTCTTTATACAGCTAAATATTTAAAAATTGTATACGCCATTAAAATTTAAAATAAATAATTATATATATGACATTAAGTTTTAAAATAATTGTCTTAAACAAAATACATAACTTATTTTCAAAAAAGACAAAACATCCTCCTTACCAATGACAACACAAGCTAATCCAATAATAAATGCCAAACAGTAACCTCTCTGAGGTTCATTGTTTTTACCAACACCTTTAGCAAAGAAATATGTGCCAGGAAACAATTTGTCCTACACACAGAGCCTATAAAGAATTAAAAGTGAAATAATTGAAATCACATCAGAATTTCAGAGTAAAACAAATTTGTAAATCTTTTTTTTGTATAATCATTTATATAAATCTGAATATAAAACATTTATAATGACAAATAATTAACAAATTTTATGAAAAAATGCATATGCGCTTGTTTATGAAAAGAATTTTCAAAAAATATATAGAAAGAAAAAAATAACAAATAGATTATTTTACATTAAAAGTACAGATAAAGAATAAAAGATATTTAACACAAACATAATTAAAATCGATTTTACACCACAAAGAAGAGTATGTAAAATTATATAATTTAGCACAACAATATTTATTTAATTTTATTAATCAACATATGATGTATAACAATGTTTAATTATATGTTTTGGAGTATATTTTGATATACACTATGTTCTGAAAATAAAGACAATTAAAATATGCCTTTCAAAAAAAAAGAAACCAAGACTAAAATGAATAGATAATATAATGTGAATGAATATAAAAATTATAGCAAATATAAGGGTCAATTTTGTTGGAAAACTCGAAAAAATGCACTTTTTTTAATAAATCACAAAGCATTATAATGTTTCATGAATAAATTACTTTTCAAGTTAAAAATGAATTTAAAATGGTAATAATTAGTGTTTAAACTACTTTTTATTATTTAAATACATAATTTTCTGTTAATGATAATTATACTGATATTCATATCATACACTCTCAATTATTGTTTTAAGCTCCAAGAACAAGAAAAATTTTATGACCATTTTCCATACACTTTTCATGATAACTATCCCTCCATGTTCTTGACAGCATTAAAAGCAGGATTTGAGCTTGCAGCAGCTTATAACAAAGTTATAAAATTGGCAAAAGTCGTATAATATTTATTTAGAAAAATTGTTAATAATTTACCACTTTGATAAATAACGGTTTAAAAAAAGCAAACAATAATTAACAACATTTTTTTTCAATTTGGAAAAACTTTTTTTTAGAGTAAATCAATGAATAAAAGTTTTAATCATATTTTTAATTTGGAATGCCCCTTTTCGATATATGTCTATATTTTTTGTACAGGTTGTGTATATTTTGTTTATCAGATTAAAAATACAAACCTGAAAAACTTTAGGAGCACTAACAAGACTAGCAAGTGCAGATGATAAAGTTGCAGCAAAAATTCCAGCATAAATAAGAGGTCCAAATGCAGAAACTGTTTCCATAACCTGTTTAATAAACATAAATGTTTTTTTATCATTATTTTATTTAGAAAACATACTGCTTAGGTTGAGTACATTTAAAATCACAGTTTGTTTCTGCATATTTCTATCGCTAGTGTTTCAGGCGTGTTCATCGGGTTTCTCAAAATTTAAGCAAACTAGCAAAGAATATTTTTGTTGTAAAATACTTTTCACAAAATGAGCATAAATATAACTCATTGCTTTAGTTAATAATTACTTTTAAAAATTTTAAAACTTTTGATATAAAAATGTGTTAGATACCTGTAAAATGAACGTAAAAATAATAATTTAAGTTAATTATTGTTGCAAGTTTAATTAAAAAAAATAGCACTATAAAACATTATAAAAAATAGTGTTAAAATAATATAAATTTATTTTGAAAATTTTCTAAAACAAAATAGAAATAAAATGAAAGTCATTTTATGCTAATATTTAAAATAATCAAGTCATACCTCATAATAATTCATTAATCCATATTTGCATTTCCCTAGATATTCTCCTGAGCAATCTCGTAATAATTCAGTAGAATTTGCAGCAGCAGTTATATTTCCAGTTGCATCTCTCAGAACAGTGGCTCCAGATGTGAATGCAAACCATATATAACTGAGAGTAGAAATAATGATAGCAAGGAAAGTTCCCTTAGGAATAGAAACTTGTGGATCCTGTGAAAGAAATCCATATTTAAATCTTATGAATTTGATTTTAAAAATAGCTTAATTTAAATTAATATATAAAAATTAGTTTTATTTTATGTATTAAATTAAAAATTTATTTAAATATATTCTTATATATGAATACATCTTTATATCTGTAGGACTTTTTTTTTTTATAAAATATAAAAATCCGTATCTTTGATTTTAAATTTAAATTCAAGATATAGTAAAAAAAAAGTAGATAGTGGCAATGAATTCTGAATAAAAACTGATCAAACAGTTTTTTCAGAAGTAAACATTTATCTTATAGTTGTTATTGTGTTATAGATATTATTTTATGTTTTCCTTCATCTGAAGACATGACACATTTTGCAAGTTTTGTTGACAGTGAAATGTTAAAAATTCTACATGTGTGTGGTGAAAGAAAAAGTTGATTCCATGGTATCAAAAGCATTTACAGTGAATGGTGACTATGTTCCAGTTTAATGTAATAAAAATATCAAAGAATTTTTCAATTCAGGTTATACACTGCTAAATAATTTTTTTTTTTATTCAAGAAAAATATAATTTCTAAAGCAGCTGCTACCTAAAACTGTTTGTATACAAAAATAATAAATTTTGGCGTAAGAGAAGAACAAGTAGTTTTAAAAACAATAAGAAACTTATGAAAACTGATGGCAAATATCATTTATGTGCATTATAAGCTGATGTGCAAGTTCGTGTTCTGTGCATCTCTGTCCTGATTTCATCAATCTTCGTGACAGTGGGCTACAATGGTTGTCATAATCCTAGGCCCAGTCAAATGTAAAGAATGTTCAATTATTAGTTTTCTCCTAATAAAAGCATTGAACTGCAGATATCCATCAAGAGTTATGAGCAATAATGAATCCACCATAATGAAACGAAATCCTGATAATGATACAGCTGTCTATAAAGTTGAAACAATTAAAAAATTTCTGATCTAAACTATCAGATCAGCCTTTTACAGTCCTGACCTTGTGTGTAACTATTTTATGTTTTCCCTTTATCTGAAGACATGACACATTTTGCAAGTTTTGTTGACAATCAAATGTTGAAATTTTCAGTGCCCAATTGACATAAGTCCCAAGCACCAGAATTCTACATGTAGGGTCTAAGAAAGCTTATTCCATGGTATCAAAAGTACTTACAGTGAATGGTGACTACAACAAGGGATAGGGATCAAATGTGTATACATATTTAGATGTTTAATTTCTGTAATTTTTACTGTAGTTTGAAATTAAACAACTGAAAAGTCTAATATATAAAGAGTTGAAATATATAAAAGGACATTCACATTGCTTCATGGCTACTAATTTGTAAAATACATAAAATAAAATAGAAATCTACAGATAACATGACATAAAAAAAAAAAAATCCTTAGAAATTCTCAATGTACACTGCAAATTATTTTTTTCATTCAGGAAAACTATAATTTCTAAAGTAGTGCTCAAAAATATTTGCATCAAACAAATTTTAGTGTTAGAAAGATCAAGCAGTTTTTAAAACAGTAAGAAACATATGGAAATTGATGACAAATAATCAATTATGTGTATTATAAGTTGATGTGCGAGTTCGAGAATAGGTAAAAAAAGACCCGATTGTAATAATAATTTTAGCATCTCTAACAAATGTATTATTATTGGAAAAAAATTAAGTTTGTTATAGCCAAAAACGGTAAGTCAAGAATTAATTTTTAAAAATATTTTTATTCTTTTTTGAATTTTGGGATGTTCAAATTAATTTTTATTTTATCTTTAATATATACATTAATTTTTTTTTTCCATCATTTTTGGCATCAGAAATATTCTCAAAGTTTGAGAAATATCATACTGTATTAAAAACTCTAATCTAGCATTCAAACATTTAACTTTGGCACAATGTAAAAATAAATAATAATATGCTAATAGACACAAGATGTCGGTGGGTTCATGCAGATGTGAACTGTGTATCAGATTAGTCTCCTTTTTTTCTGTTTCTGACAAACGATCTGACTACTAATTAAAATCAAGAAATTATGGGACATATATGATTTTGTAAAGCAAATATTTGAAATGATACAGTAACAAAACAATACACATATTGCTTTAAAAAAAAAAAAAAAAAAGCTTTATAAAGGTCAAATCTTTAACAAAAACTTACAGCTACAAATCTCCAGATATATTAGCTCCAGCTAAAATTCCAGTAGCAGCAGGGAAAAAAACAGCAAAATACGGAAATAAATGTCTCTCCTCTAAAGTCAGGATAAAAATTCTCATTTATCAGGTCCACTTAAAAAAGAAAGAAAAGAAATACAGGATTAAAAACCTCATTTATAATACTATACTTGAAAGAAGCTAAAAGTAATAGATTAGATAATCAATTTTGAACGAAACTGAAATTGGTTGAATTATCCGATAAAATTAGTAAAAATAATTACATTTTCCAAAATAATTTTAAAAATAAATTTAATGATATTCAGTATTCTAAGAGCCTATTACAAAACACTAAATTTGTTTCAGGCAAATAATTAAATCCTAAACTTAACTCCATATAATTCAGAATAAATAATTTAAACAAAGTATAGAAGTCCTTGAATCTTTGTGAATTGCAGTGCATTAAAAAAATTTATCCCACACAATACTACAATGAGAAAAATTCTATAAGCATCCCTTTCTATATAATCACCCAGTTACTGTAAACATTTATCGAGCACTGCAGTATTCATTGAATGTCTTATTGATAGAAATCTGATGATCCTTTGTATATGATTTAGTATAGCTAACAGTAATGATAAACAACAAAGGAAATAAAGAATTTTTGGAATCTTTTTGTAATCAAGCGATGCTTTTAATGATAGGCTTTGACTAAATCATTTTAGCAACACATTAAATATTAATTATGCGTTAATTTTACTAGAAAACAAAAATAAAGCTAACTAAGAAATCTTTAATCCCGGATATGACAGCATCGAAAGCATTACGTTGTTCGACAAATCAAAACACGTATTCAACAAAGTTTTATACGGTAACGTTTTTAATTCAGCCAACTTGGAAGACTCGCATAATCCCCTCCCCCCTTTTAAAGCCACAGCTAGGTAATGTTTTTCCCTCACAAAATTCAAAGATATTCATTTCACGAAGTTAAACATAATTATGGAATCTTTCATTCTCAAACGTGAAAGAGTTGATGAATTTGAATTTTGACCACCATTTCTCCTCCTCATTGACGCAACAGCCCTATGGTGGGCCAAGGCCTGCCAACTGGCAGATTTCGAGACCATCTCATGTCTCAAACTTAAGCATGTGGACTTTTCTTTTTACGGGTAGAGTGTCAGCCCTACGCCCAACGTTCTACAGTCATATTAGACCGGGACCTACGGTTTAAAGTAGATTCCGAACCACTACAAACATCCATGGCACCGCTGGGATTCGAACCCGAAAATTGTGGCATCGAGAGCTAATCACTCGGCCATCAGGTCTCTTGACTGCCATGAAGTTTACTTTAATAAATCGGAATGTCCGGTTCCAACATATTTATCATAAGAACTTAGAAATAAACATAAGCAAGAATATAATTCAAAATAGAATAGTATCTTAAACTATTATAAATATTATAGAACACATTAAAACATGATAAATAAAAGTATTAATTTTAGGACTCTTGTATTTCTGAGGCGGATGATTAAATTATTCTGTTTAATTTGTAATTCTCCAAACTCGTTATAAGAGGATTTAGGGATCATGCTCATAGGAAACATTATTACAGATACGCATGTACAATTTCCTATGAGCATGCGCGCTAGGAAGAAAAAGCTAACAGCGTCCAAAATACGGTATGAAAAAAACTCTCTAATAACATAATTGTTCACACAATTTCTTATAATAACAGCAAATATTTTATTAACAATTAATACTCACAATGCCATCCTATATATCCCTTTTGCTTGTTGAGAAACAGATGGAGGGATGAAAGAGCCAATCACAAAATCAGCCATAGACACTAGTAATATTATAAGCAGAAAAATCTGGGCCTAGTTACAATAATAATTAAAAATAATGATTAGAAATTTTATGCATGTAAAAGCACGACACATACAACAAAAACAATATAATCAAAACTTCTTGTAACAGTGAAATTTTATGAAAACAAAAAGATACTAACCTTTGATTCCCACTCAGTGCCAATCATGGCAATACAAAAGAGGAATACGACTGTTATACTTCCAATTATTCGAACATCATTCATTCCGCCATCGATCATATGAAGACCATGAACCTGCAGTAAAAAAATCATATACTGAATTGTGTTCCATAACATTTAAAATCTATAATGCATGAAATAGGAAGAGCCAACTCCTTATTAGTTTGAGTTATATAATAATTAGCCATTTTATGAAATTGTATTTTGTAACCGTGCTTCCTCCTACGCACTGCAAGAGTGCCCCCCCGTGGCGATCTGAGAAACGTTTAGGATTAAATGGTCAGTAGGACCACCCCTACTTTAGACGTCAACATGAAATAATCACAAAAGGCAGGCAGTGGAGTGTAAATAAAGAATTCTCTTAAATACGCAACCGCTGAGAAACGTTACAAGTTTATAGTCTTTCATTCAAAATATATTTATATTTAACTCTATGTAACAGTTTGCCTAAAGACTCTCAATAGGAGAAGAAGCATCTTTCGCGTACCTGAGTATCAGGATTTCGGCTCAGAAGCGGAATGCTTCCGCAAATCTATAATGATATACCTTTAAATGTGCTAAATATTGTCTCGTGCTTCAGCAATGTAAGATTATTCATTAATCAATTCTCAACAGCGACCTAGATAAAGAGTTTTTGTAATTAAATTCCCAAAAGTCTTGGTGGAACAGTATTTAAAATCTTTCTGACTGGCCTACGATGAAGGCAGTTGCGGAGTTTCGTCTCGTAACTGGCCACGATGGTCTTGCTAGGCATTTACACCGCATAAATGTACTTGGAGAACCTTGCTGCAGTCTTTGTAACTTTCAGGAACTTATGGACTGTGCTCACCTTTAACGCCGTCCTGTGTTCTCTGCTTCATCTTTGTGGAAACGATACTGGGAGGCTAGGAGCCGAATGGGCCCATAGACTTTTCTTCTGTTTCCATTTGTTATTTTACATTGTTTTGATCTGCACGGCCACGGTTGTGTCTTTTGTACCCGACATTGGAAATAAAATATATACGTCTCTTGTTAATTATATGTGTGGTGTTTGTGCGTGCACAAATAAAGCTGTGTGTTCTCTAATCTGTGCCTCAAGAATTTCAACTCAACCATACCCATTAGCCCAACTGCACATTACAATTTTAATTTTGTGAAATGCACAATAATGTATTTATTGTTATTATATCTATTTTGTATTTTTAATACAATCAAGTTTATTATATTTGAATTATAATAAACTTGATTGTAAAAAAAAAAAAAAAAAAAAACCCCAAATAAAACAAAAGCGAAAATTAAAGTAACCAAAATTTCCCCAATCGCAAGTGAATATTATATAAGATAACTGTCAACATTATATTACTTACGTCCAATAGCTGAACTAAAGTTTCAGAAAATCCAACGACATACATGGCCACAGCAACGGCATTAGCTAAAGAAAATATTAATCCAATGGCACCTCCAAATTCAGGTCCTAAACTGCGGGATATCATGTAATAGGTACCACCTGTAACATAATTTTTTAATTTTCATTTCGTGAAACAAAATTTAAATTGATGAATTCGTTTATTACAAATGGTCTTAAGTATAATACTATAAAAATTAATTAAAATCGACTACTTGGATTTATGAACAAAAATAAGCATTATTTTGAATACACTTTAATATTATAAAACTGTTGAAGATTGCATGAATATACAAGACTATGGCTAAGAGTCATGCATATTCAATCTTGCAACTCTGAAATCAAGTTAAACGTACTTCATTTTCTAAGAAATTTTAGTTCATTAAGCCATGTTAATGTTCAATGTTAACTAAATAGCTAAGCACACTACACCACACACACACACACGCGCGCGCTCGCGGAATAATGAGAAAGAGGAATAATTATTCTATAAGTATGTATACGTCTCATAGAATTTAAAGGGAAAAAAAATATTTAGAAATTTTAAACGGAAAATATTTATATTAAAAAAATTCTGATTAAATCTTAATCTTAACCTTTGTCTTCCTTTTTATTTGTAATGATCTATGCAAATCTTCGTTATTCTTTGTAAAAGTTTCAATAAACTTTCACCAACTGCTTTGTTAAATGCCTCTTTCAGCATTTCCTGTAGTTACAGGTTTGGTTTGTCGCTCTACGGTCATCTTATGCGTACGTTAGGCTAAATAGACCGGGGCCTACAGTTTAAAATGGATTCCGAACCACAACAAACATCCATGGCACCACCGGGACTCGAACCCGAAACCTGTGGTACCCAGCGCCAGAGCGCTAGCTACTTGGCCAACAAGCCCCTGTAGTTATTCCCTGTTTCTAATTCAGCCAAATACTTTTAATAGATACGAAGGGAATGTTTTGAACCATTATCGATTTGGGTATATTTGGGGGAAGGGGGATACTATACGATTCGGATACAAAAAATGATATGCAGAAAGCAGTCTGCATTGTAAAGGAAATTTATTTATCATACTATTTCTCAGTTTTTCCTTCGATTCTGCATTGCCGGTTGAAAACATTTCGGATAATTATAAAACATCTCTCTTATTTTACAGATGGTATTAAAGACTGTTCAGAAACTCGTTCTCCTGCTGACCGAGGAAACTAAGATAAGGCGGTAGGTGTGAAGAAAAAAAAAAGAAAAAAAAAATAAAACTGGTATTAATATATATTCTAAATAATTTACCGACAAAAGAGCTGTTTAACTGCAATTCTTCCTTGGAGGTCCGATATTGTAAGAAGTGCTTTCAAAGTTTATGAACCAATAAGAGCATCCATATATATGTATAACACTTGAGATAACTTTGGCCTGCGACTGACTTTTAAAACTTTTAGCGCGAACCATTAAATTTCTTATTTTTCCGTCATTGCAGAGCATAGCCACCCAAACTGTCTGTTGGACAATGTTTCATCCTTCAGAAATCATAAACACCGTCAATAATTTTATCTCTTTATGAGTTTGATGACTGTTTATGCCACCTTTGTTGTGCCATGAAAATAGTGCAGGGGTTTCAAACGAGTAGGTTAGGCACACTCAATAAAAGAGATAAATGTGGTTAATATTAAATGAATATTCAATATAAAAGATAAAACATAAAAGCAAAAATAAACGAATCTGCATTTTAAAATTAGCGAACAAATATTTAAGAAAAGCGAGTATTCTAACCTACGACTAAAAAGATCAAATATAATATATTAAGACTCGATCAGAAGAATCACATGTTTATTATTACGGATATAACTAACAAATTGAATAGAGTAAATATAAATATTATGGGCACATACTTGTAAATGGTAGGATTATATATATATAATATATATATATATATATATATATATAATATATATAAACACCAACCAATTTCAAATAATAATTATAAAAAAAAATCGACATGAAGATTAAGAAATCATATAAGGAAACAGGAAGTAAAATTAAAAAACTGTTGCTAACTAATTCCATAACATACACTTTTGTCTTTACAATTGTGATTAACTAAACATGTTCTAGTTACTGATAAAATATGAAAAATACGTGTGAAGCAAATCTAATTCTTACCTCCTTTTACTTCTCCGTTTGTACAAATTGCAGACATTGACAGCGATGTTAACAGTGTGACACACGTAGCCAAAAGGATAACCAAACATGCACATCCTAGCAAACAAATTGAAATGAGTGAGAACTGATAGTTCAATTAAAAAATGTTCAATTATTGAATTGATCGAAAAGTTTAGTTTACCGATTCCTGCCTGTCCAACTACCCATGACAAACGGAGAAACAACATAACACCCCATATATTCAATAAACATCTTATCTAAAAGAAAAGAAAAAGCATTTCTATTACATAAATGTAATGACCAAGATTAATAATTAAATACTATTTATATATGATGATAACTATTATACTATACTATTTATATAATGATTAATAATTTATTACAATTTACATATGTGTATACTTAAAAAGAATTGAATCAATTTTTCGTTTGCTTTCGTGCTTTTTTAACTGTTTAATTGCTCAGTTATTCTAAGTTGCAATTATTAAATGCCTGAAGAAGTTTTTTTTAATGACAACTATAATGTATTGTGTTTATAATAATAATAATAATTTAATTATTTTGATGTCAAATTTGGAAAAAAAAAAAAAAAAAAAAAAAGGCTTACAAATTTATTTAAAAATGCTCTTAATGCAATTTATGCCTTTAAAAGTTAATTCATAAAATTTTGGTGAGAATATCACCGATGATGAAATCAAATCTGAATACAGAAGAAAATTTTTTTGAATTTTCGTTTATATTGAACATCTCAACTATCTTTTTTCCCTCTCTTTTTTTTTTTTTTTTTTTTAATGTAATTTTTAAATTTCAATGTGCTAAAAAAAATTATAATTTTATGTTTTTTCGCTGCTCAATTTATATTTATCTTTGGATTAATTCTTCTTTCTATTAAGAAGTATATAACGATTATTTCCTTGTTCAATAAAATAACATTCCTTCTCAAATAAAACAAGGAATACAAAAAAAAAAAAAAAATTAAAGTCAATTCCTTCTTTTTTTTCAATATATTGCAGAAAGTCCTTTATAATTAATTTTCATTCATTTTTTTTTAAGTTTATCTGGCGCCATCTATTGGTAGATATATGCAACTTACATCTAAAAAAAACTAAAATTAATGAATTAATATTTGAAAAACTGTATAAACATCAAGTGTCATCCACCACAAGTTCAAAAAGAAAAATGTATTTGAACTTGAGTGGATGAATAAAAAGTATTTTATGAACGATTGAAATTTTAAACAAGATATATATAGGGAGAGTGTGAGCTAATAGGAGGAATTGAAAAAAAAGGGGAGTTGGGCGAAGACGATTTAAACGTTAGAATCACTTACCAATACACCTTGAATCCATCCTAATTTGACTGCACCACCAGCTCGAACTCGAACCTCGTCGTGCTTATGGCGTTTGGAATACTAAAAAAAAAAAAAAAAATTCATAAATTTTCTATTAAATACATAAAGTTAATGATATTTATTCATACATAATAAATCAAATGTAGCCATATAATTAATCAGCTTTTCGCTCTTAACCATAATATCCTGGAATCATATTTTGCATTATTTCTCATTTATTCTAAAACAATCAGAAACAAATAAGTTCTAATAAAAATAAATAAAAAAATTCGAAACAATGGTGCAAAAAAGAGAAATATCCCGACTATAAAATATTTCGTGAATAGGTTTTATTGCATAATTTTTTTCTTGTACACAAAATTTTAGAATTCACCAACTGATTTGCAACATCATTAATGTCTTTTTGGCAAGAAAAACACAAAATTCAGTAAGTGGCAAGAGATCGACACTCGGCAAGAAAATTTTTGTAGGTTGGGTATCACTTTACGTAAAACTAAATTAGTTGTTTATATATTACATATAAATCTCGTTAAATTGTTCTTATTATGGCAAACTGGCTTGTGCTTAATTGATAGTTATAGTCAAGTAATAGTCATCGCTCAAGCTGGATGTTGGGTTATTTTCCTTACGTGTAACATAAATATTAGCTAATTATTCGAAAAAAAAAATTTCAGTAAACTATTCATCTCTTTCCTCTCTCCCTCTTGTAGTTACAGCGTACCACTTTTTTCTGATGACTAACATCAAGGCGAGGATGGGGCGGGGGTGGAAACATTTCAGACAAAATAATTACTTTAAGCAAGCTTTACTTATCAACTAATATCTGAAAAGCAACCAAAATAATAATACCCGAGTCAGTAAGTGATAATTAGAAACATGGAGAAGATTTGGTCCGATTTATTGCTATACGGTCACTTTCCGCACACTCTAGGCTAATTAGATCGGGATCTACAGTTTAACGTGGATTCCAAAACACTAACAAACATCCACGCCACTGCCAGATTCGAACCTGAAGCCTGTGGTACCAAAGGCCTGAGCACTAGCCAATTGCCCATCAGGCCGCGGAGAAGAAGTCTAGATCAATATTTACAACTGAAATATTATGATGCTTGAAGGATAGATTAATTATAAATGAAGTTGCGAGTTTCAACTTGGTGCTTGAAAATAGTTATATGCAGCCGAAACACTGAAATTAAATATCTTTATAATTAATAATGTTTTAAAAATACTTAATTTTTAGTAAACAAAAACATAAAGCCAATGTCTATATTAACTTATGTCCTAGTGGATAGGACATCTTTTATTTTTGAAATTAAAAGTTGGATTTCACAAAATTTTTTTTAATAACAATCATTTTAATGCTATTTTTTTATTACCACATTACTTAATATCAATCCTATCTGATAAGGTAGATTTGTAATAGATTTAAAGTTCAACTATTAAAATATACCGAGTAGTCTGCTCAATATATCCTCCACAAGACGGTAAGGAAATTAACACCTTCTTGATTATAATGGAATCAGTTCACATTTGCGTTACACGAGAAAACACCAAGAAAAATATTCATACAGTCAAATGTTGAACTATAACTATTCCTCTGAAGTAGATGAAACTCAGCTGAGACTGATGCTTTAACCGAGAAGCCATGATTGGATTCAATTAAAGTTAAAAAAATTTTTTATACACTATGCCTGTTATTATACTAAGAGTATGAATTACTTCATAACATACATGAATGGAAAAGTTGTATTAATTTACAAATATCCACATATTGATGCTGTTAAAATACAGACTTATATTTAAGGTACTTAATTTAAAAAAAAAAAAAAAATTCCGAAATAAATAACTGAAAGAAACAACTTTTAAAATTGTAATTGCGACGAAAACTCTCATTTATACTTGACTAAATTGCAGTAATTTAATTGTGTGGGAAAATGCACTTAATTCATTTTAAATCCTTGTAATTGCAGCAGTGGCACCATACGACTGGAGCATCTTTTATTTTGTAATGAAACCAAACAAAAATTATTAACGTCCTTGGAAAGGCTGTTGATTATTGAAGATATTTAGCAGCGAAAATAATTAATTATTATTCCACGTCACTAAACGAATCCAAGAAGTTTGGGTCACGGTCAAAAAAGCCCATCATTATATTTGGGAAGAAGTATTAAAATAAATAATAAATGTTGGCGCCGAAGATTTTGCAATTCAGTAGAACATGCAAGAATAGTAATAAAGGCAACGTACGTCCGGGAAAATTCTGAAATTTCTTGAATTCAATTTAATCTATTTACTTATAAAATAATGTGTTAAGTATAGAAATTAAGGAAAAATAAGTATCCCCAAAGAAGAAAAATCGTTATACTAAAAACTATTCTTTAAAAACAAAAAAAAAAATTCGGTAGAAAAGTTTGTGTTTTGATATTATTACAAAAATACTGCGTGATAAATGCGTTTTTAGATTTTAGTGCAGCATTTTTCGATATTGAAAAGAACATAAATCAAAATTTAATTTTTGTGAGTAGCTGATAAATAATAGGTACTCTGTCCCGTTCATTTTTTCTTGATACCAGTTATAAAATTTCCAATAAGAAATAAAGTTAGATTTTTTTTGAAGTTTGTTATTAAGGTTAATTCTTATGCAATTGATCTTTTCAAGTAACAATACTTTATTTTACATTATTCAAATCTGATATCTAAAATATTAATATTTTAAGTTAAAAAAATCGCTTTTAAATTTAAAAACACTGAAAAGAACATTTAACAAAGAAATATTTTTGCAATGTATCAAATATGCCATTTATAAATTATCGTACCTATGTTTTATCGCTATATTCTATCGTTATAAATTATCGTATATATGTTTATTTTCAAACTTATATACGATAGTATATAAGTTTGAAAATGATGGGATGAAATTAAAAAAAAAAAAAAAAATGTGAATTACATGATAGAATGTACTTATGCAGTAATTATTTATATTTTCCTCTTTCAACAATAAAGTGAATGGAAAATTTGAAATGCAAAAATATATTTTTTCCGAGTTTATTCAGGGAAAGTAATCCAGAAATATCACCAGGGAAAAAAAAAAAAAAAAAATAAATGGTAGAGAGATACGTAACGGGGGAATTCTTTGTAAAAAATATTTTATTTCATATATTAGCAGATAGATAAATGGCTCTAATAATAAATTATCATATTATCTGATTTTCTATAACACATTCTTAGGTGGTGTCTCATTAATTTTTATTAAGAGGTTTTTGTTTTTAATGCTAACATAAATTAACGTACAGTAGGTTTTTTTATAAATTAAAATTATAACTTATTTACAACTCCCATTTTACAATTGCACATTACCACAATTAAATGTTTATTTCACTAATATTAGACTCTAGATTAAATTCGCAATTATATCGCACTTTTCTTAGTCTCCCGAGAGATATAATAAAAGGCTACTGTATAACAGAAAAATACTATCATACTATTATTATTATTATTATTATTTTCTTTTTGGCATTTGAGTAGCATTTGGAGTTCGAATATTACCTTCTATTCTTCTTAGCAACCAAATCAATATTCAAATAAATTTTTGTTTTCGTCTTCCATTAAGTAATAAAATATTTATCAATATATGAAAAAAATTTCAATAAAACTAAAAAAATCAATACAAAGATTCATAATTTTTCTTCTACAATCAAGACAGTTTTCAATATTTATTTCATAATATCTTTATAAGAGAGTACGGGCATGAAGAAAAATTTAGAAACAATACCATAAATATACTTCTGAACAACAAAGTTATATTCGTTTGATATTATTTATATTATACGCAGAAAGAACCCATGGCGACCAAGCTCGATATCAAAGTAAAGAATCTAAGATGACACCACATATTTAAAACTACTAAAGGTATACACATTCAATCAAATGTCCTTGTTCTTGTTATTACCAAGAATTCAGCGGTCAGAGCGGCTCCAGAAAGATATTTTTCATAATTATCGATTTCATTATTTTCCAAGGTCTTCAAAACAAGACCGAGTTGAATGGAGAGAAATTTATATCAATTATTATTTTTTTTTTCCTACATTCAAGAATATTTTGCTTATTAATAAGAATTATGATCTTATTAAAGCAAAATACTCTAATGCGCTAAATTACTTCATTTGGTTGCAAAAGCAATTTATTTAGAATATTTTATTAATAAAAGATACTTATTATCAGTTTTTGTCAGCTCGTTCAGCTTGTGATTTAATAATTTTAACAATGAGAATATATTGAAAGTAAAAACAAATTGTTCATAAAATTGTTCCGTTTCTAACTAATTTTTTTTAAAGTATTCGCCAAAAGCTTGAAATAAGATTTCGGGTCCGGTGCCATGGATGTTTGTAGTGGTTTGGAATCCACATTAAATCGTAGGTCCCGGTCTAATAGGATCGTAGAGCGTTGTGAGGGTAGTGTTACTCGCATCCATAGCATATCTTCAAGTTACACGTGCCCCCTGGGTAGTGCTAAATGAATAACGTTGGTGCAGCCCTTGTTTATGGCATAAAGATTAACTGTCTCTATTTGTCAGTTGCATTAGAAAAAAAAAGTCATCAGTGTCCTGCAGTACGGGAAGGACATCTCATGAGCAATCTACTCATGGATGGATGGATGGATGAATGAATGGATGGAAAGGGGCAGCTTCTGGTGTGATGGAGCATCCATAGGTAAAAGCCCGACTCGGCTCCGTGTCGCTGAAGGAGGATAGTGCCTTCCGGGAGGACGTTTAGGGAGAAATACTCCGCCTTTGTGTATCGTATGGGAGAAAACCCAGAAAACTCATCAGGTAGTCAGAAACGCCATCGAGTCTCCTCGGTTTTTGAAAACAGTGTGTACACAACAAAGCCGGCAGTGGATTGAATCTCAACCCTAATGTTCACTAGTGGCGCACATTGCCACTGAGCCATGAGTCGGGTAAATTCTGTATATGTTTGAGGAAAGAAAAGGTAGTTAATTATTTTGCGAATTTTTAACGGCATGCAAATGCAATAAGAGTATTTTCATTATTTCAAAGAATACCAATAAAAAAAAAAGTTAGGTCGCATGAAAAAAATAAAGTTAATAGTCCCCTTTCAAATATTAGATGAAATAATTTTCGAAGTACTTATTAGGCCGTTTGCATCAAATAGAAATTTAAAAATATATAATTTCATATAATTTGCAGTAGAAAATTATATATACACACAAAAATAAAGCATGCTATTGATGGTAACGCCCGGTAAATCGAGCCTAATGTCCTAATACGTCTAAATGTTAATATTTACTGATAATGATTGTAATTACGGATGATGCAAATGGATAAGAATAGGTAAAGAAATGTAAACAATCAGTTACTGAAAACGAATAAGTCCTTAAGGACTTTTGTAATAAAGGTGGAAGATCAAATCTATACAATAACATCGATTTCGCAAGTAGACAGCCTTGGAAGGGGGTCATTAAAAAATGTTCAAGGAGCAGAAAAAATTGAATTATGCTAAATATATATTTCTGTAAAAAACATGTCAGATATAAGATTTTACGATGTTCTGCGGGTTGCCTAAACAATGGAAATAACTTGGTGGATGCTTGAATGCCTTCAGAAACTAATTTTCATCTTAAAAAACATTTATTTGTTTTCTGTATATTGGGAAGAGCGTTTTTTTATTTGGAAAGGATTGAAGCATTGATTTATTTTATTGATGTCATGGATCGTTTGACAGCCTTTTTAGGAACAATAAATTTAGAGCTACGGCGTGCTTCGCCGATTTCTTTTACCTTGCGAGATATAATTGAACGCTCATCACTTATTTGAACACACAGAATTCATTCATTAATGAATAATGAAAATCCATTCATTAATGAATGACACATTTGCATTAAGAATTCCTATATTTCACATTCGTAGAAGTACAACATAAATAGGGAACAACTTTTGTTGATTTGATTGTGCCATAATTATAAAAATGAAAGTGTTTTCTGAATTATAAATCTTCCCAAAGAAAATGAATTTTAAATAAAACCTATTCTTACTTAAAATAGCAGTATATTTCTTCATTCCACAGTATAGCTACTTAATAAATTATCTTCTTCCGAATTTCCTAGAAACAGTGGACTATACTGATAATGACAGGATGGGGCAGGGGGGGGATATAATAGGGTATGTCAAATGTGACTTTATTTTATTATGAGGGAAATTTTGGTGGACAATAGGATAAGCAATTTAAAAACGGAAGATCATATGAATAGACCATATGATACTCGCAATTTTGAAATGGATGATCATATAATTAGACCATATGATAGTCTCGAGGAAGATGACCATGACATAGATAAGACTATATATTAGATGATATATTAGGTATGTTGGATTATAAAAAAAAAAAAAAGGATATTGGCAAGTGGCTTTTTCCAAGTGTAATACATCGAACGAAAAAAGGTAATTAGTATTTATAATATTTACTAACTCTCCGGCACTACAGTCCATGTTGGACCATGGCCTCCCTAACAATACGACTCGAAAGTCGCCTGTTTCGAGCTTTGGTTTTTCCAATGTATGATCTTCAGGTCCTTCAGATCCTTTACCACTTTATCAATCCATCTCATTTTTGACCTTCCCTTTTCTTTGGTCCTGGCACTTGTCCTTAAATTTTTTTTGTGCCCCTGCTATCGTCCATTCTCTCTATGTGTCCTAGCCATTAAATTATCTCCGACTTTATATAATTTATGATATGCTTTTCTCGAAACAATTTTGCAATTTCATGAAAAACCTCCTCAAAACATCACCCTTTCTAATAGATCCAAATATAGCTCGTAAGATCTTGCTCTCCCAGGTTATCAACAACATCTCCTGTTTTTGAGTTAAGGTCCAGGTCTCAGACCCATAAATAACTGTTGGTCAGATTATAGTTTTTATACACCTGGAGCCTTGTTTTCCATTCTAATTATAAATAAAGGTAACTAAATTACCATATAAGTAAAAATAAAAAGATAGTTTTGAAATTTAATATTTGATTAAACGGCACCTATAATTAGAGATTAAAGTAAGTTTTTTATGAGAGAATTCTGTTACCAAAATACGTCGTGCAATTGTATATAGAGTAAACTAAAATTAATAGCATCGCAAAAATTATCATATATAACGTACTCATTTAGATAGTTTTAGAAGGCATGGACATGTTCAGTGTGAATATATATATTCAAATATATCGAATAAGAACATTTTATTTTTAACTTATAATTTAAGAAATGTAAAAGAAAAATTATGAATATTTCAACATTTTCAATTCAAATGTTAATAAAATAAATTTTCCATTTACAGAGAAGATTAACAGAAATGGTTAACTGCATTAAATTCACAATTTATTATTATTATTATTATTATTATTTTTTTTTTTTTTACAGAAAATTGTGAATTTTTTTTCCTTGGGTGATGTCTAATGGGCTATCTAAGATGATGTCTGATATCTAATAATGATGTCTAAGTTATAAAATAAATACATGGTCGGTACAAAAAAACTAAGTCCTTTGCAGTTTGGTTATGGTTGAGACTGTCTTTGCAAATAATTTAATTTTTTTAATGATTATGTTTTATTTATGTATTTATTTTTCAAAATTAACAAACAATACAAATATACGAATATTTTGCTTTATGAAGAAGCTCACATTCTTAGCAGTAGAAAAGAAAAAAAGTTCAAGATAAACTCTACGTCCTCGCGACTTATGATGAAAAGCTTTCCTGTTTAATTTTCAATCAGAACTTATCAAGCGTACTGGGATTCTGTTACAGAGGTCATCAAGAGATTTCATTATATTGAGAAATAGCAATGAACAACCGTACAACAACGTAGCGTTCTTCACGCATCCTAGATTGGTTAACACAATCAAAGAACTAACACAGTTCTGAAGCTTTGAATAAACATTAAAAAAAAAAAATGCTCATCTTCTATATCAATTTGGATAGTAATGCAAACTTACCGTTGTATTAAAAACAAATATTTTATCAGACATTAAGCAAGCAACAAAAGTAAAAGTTCAACGAACTCATGTTCATTGATGAAACTGGATGATTCATGATATTTCGCTCTCATGATTAATTGCGCAAAGCCATTAAATATACATATACATGGTTGTGTTATTTTTTATTTCGGTAAGATTCCACACATTCGATATTTTGTCGGACTCATGAATCAGTTAAAAAGTGCATAACTAGTATTTCAGAATGTTCTGGTTTGAACTGCTAGAGGCGTGAATGCAAGCACTGCTTTCAGAAAGAGGAGATGCAATGGCGTTTGCTACAGTATGTGGAAGCGTCTCAAATGGGCAATTAAGCTGAATGGTAAAGAGTTTTTTGGGTTATTCTCCATACGATACGCACAGAGGGCAATTACCACTAAAAAGTAATCTTGGAAAATTAAGACGCATTATCATTGTTCATCGATGGGTTGCTTGTGCGGCTGGCTATAAGTGGAACACGAGATGGATAGATATATTAAAACAGGGAAAAAAAAAAAAGATTTATAAATTTTTTTCATAATATAACCTCAATAAAATATAATTTTTTTCTCGAAACTTTTCTCAATCATCCATGTTAACCCTGGCACATTTTGCACTAAATATTTTTTTTTTTTTTTTTCTTTTACGTTATATATAGATTAAAAAAAAAAAGAGTAAGAAATACACGCAATGTTATAAAGAATAAAGTGATGTTGTTGTGGTGGTGGTGGTGGTATCCTTCATGGAAGGAAAGCTTTTGTTGTGATGGCACACCCGTAGTTAGAAGTCTGACTTGGCTCGGTGACGCTGAAGAAGGAGGGGAGTGCCTTCCGGGATCGCTACCCCACATTTGGGCATCGTATGGGAGGAAACCCGGAAAACTCCCATCAGGTAGTCCGACTCACAAGCCAGGGGGATACGGAACACAACAGATGTGAAATAGGCTCCTCGTTGTTTGAAATGGTGTTTACAACAAAACTGTCGTCGGACTAAATCTCCGCTATAATGCTCACAAGCGGCGCATGTTGTCACCAACTGTGAGTCTGGCATCAAGAATAAGATCTTTATTTTAATTAAATTATCTTGATTATTCACGATAAAAACAGATTAAATAAAACAATTTGATTGTTTTGTCAAAATCATTTTATAACGAAAATAATGAACTTACATTTAATAATATACTTTAAAAAAAATTACTGTATTTTTAAACTTAAAAACATAATGTTAAAAGATAGTATGCTATTTCGCAACATCCTTAAAATATGAAATATTTATATAAAAAAAAAAAAAAAAAAAAAGACAACTTTGTTAGAAAAATTTATTTATCTTAGCCACAAATCCATGAAAACGAATACATCTAATCATAGAATCACACACAAGACTTTATAACGTCTCGTCTTTCGTAAACGATCGTATTTCATTAAAAAACAAACGTATGTTGCACATTAGAAAATTACACAGATACAAGAGACTTTAAAATAAAGTCGACATAAATATATTCTTATCAGAAATCAATCTTATTATTTGTATTGACTATCATTTTAATAACATAAATATTAACGGTTTCAAGCAATTCTATGAATAAACATTGCAGGGATATCATTTACAAAGTTTGCCAATTCGGATGCAATCGATTGCAAACGGCCTACATAGTCAATGATGATAAAAATATTATCGAATATTAGTAAATTAATGCACAACGTTCGCGATAGTGCAGATAAAGCAGACACATAAAAAGCCGTTTATTAAAATAAATAACCCTTCTAAAAACGAGATTGGCGGAAAAATCAACAATCAATTCGGATAACCACCTTTCAACAAGAAGACATCTGTCAGCACGGATATCGACGGTTTATATCGGAATTGATAACTAGTATAAGAAAACAGAAGAATTGCATTAGCAGTACTATTTTTGGGAACGTCTAAGTACCTTGATCTACAAGTGGAATAATAACAAAGAAAGCGAGGATAAATAAATTACGTCCTGTATACTGTCTACTTTCCAGACTAACTGTCGGCACCGGGCCTAACGAGGAGTTAGGGGCCGACGCAATGCTCATTAGGCGGGAAAGCATGTTATATCTCATTTGAAACTTTTTACATTCAATTTGGGTTGTGCGATGGTGAGAAGAAAAACAGGTCATAAGTATCGCTTTTGTCGATTACTCTGGCATGTGTTAAATTCTGCGTGGGTTTCGCCTTTCCTTCGAAGACATCAATCCAATCAACCGTATCGGGCCAATACGCAACAGTTTTTAATTCGATGAGAAATTATTTTTTTCCTTGGAAACTAGAAATGACCTAATAGTGAATGGAAAAAGGAATCGATGGAAATCAGTTAATTTTACAAATAAAGATTAATATAAAAATAAAGACAATTTTAAATTATATATTATAAAATAATATTTTATAAATAATATATTTAAATGCAGGAAAAAATGAATTATGGACATCTCTATATATTTTAGAGATGCAAGAAAAAAAAATAAATTATGGGCATTTAAACATAAAAACGTCTTCTAACAATCTTGTGACAGGACAGCATTAAAAAAACCCCGAGTACATATGAAAACAACAATAAAAGCAATTTAAACGAATGTTAATTTAGCTATCAAATAATAGAAATTTTTTATTTTGCTGTTGATTTTAATGTGTTCATAAATGTAATCCCTCTAAATTGTTGTAATGAGTGCTTGAAAACTATTTAAACTAGCAATTTTTATACTGTAGTATTGTCGGTTGTACAAGCTGGATTGTAACTGGGTGTGGTTGAGTTGAAATACTTGAGACTAGAGTTGAAATACAGCACAAACACCACACACATACAATTAGACACAGACAATATGCAAGACATTTAAAGACAAATAATTATAGATTCATGGACTTCGTGTTCGTGTCTTTTTAGCCGAAAACCCGATACTTACGCGCGGGATGTGCGAAAGATACTTCCTCAATGGGCGAGAGTCTGCAGGCCAATTAATGCACAGGGTTGCGTTAAATATATTTCCTCTCGAGGTGAGAGACTAAACGTTTCTCAACAGAAGCACCGGTTGCGTTGTACTAAAGTTTTCTTAGCGGTAGCGCTGTATTAAACATTTCTCAGCGGCGGCGCCGGTTGCGCCGTACTCGGGTGAGTCTCGATGCCTATTAACCATATCTCTGGAATGCCACAGGGGAGAGCTTGCAGTGCGTAGAAGGAAGCATGGTTACATCACAAGGTAACATGAGTATATAGTTTACACTTGGGCTAGTCGGTCTAGTTAGTTTATTCTTTAAGTAAATTTTGCAACAGAAGCAGCAATACAAGATGAGTTTATCCGAGCATATAAATAAAATTGTTAATGAAAATTCACGATTTTAAATACAACGATTACTTTCATTAAACATTAAGTCGAAACATGATTTTTTGTCAATTACAAATATGATAATGCATTCTTAATTTAAAGGAACGCAAAAAAAAAATTTTTTTTTCCTTCCATGTCAGCCTGCATCCACAGAAATTGTTAACTAACAAAACTAATGGTATTTTCCTCCTCTTGCATGGTAGTATAACATTCTTTAGTATTAGTATAAATTCTTTTTAAATGTTGGTAATTTCAATTTGCTTCATATTTGAATAAAATCATAAAATTACCAAACAATAACAGGATTTATCGGCTAAAAATGGAAATAAAAACTCCACATAAAAATGCGTAGATTTGAGGCGAATTTTTTTTGTACTGACTGCCATCCGAACACTTTTAATGGAAATA
Organism: Caerostris extrusa; assembly: GCA_021605095.1. Lineage (NCBI taxonomy): Eukaryota > Metazoa > Arthropoda > Arachnida > Araneae > Araneidae > Caerostris > Caerostris extrusa. Next base: position 42,429 of record BPLR01015245.1, read on the forward strand.
ATATTGTTAATCGAAATCACAAGTATCCCTTCATATAAAAGCTATTTATAACTGTCTAACCAATTTACTTTCGATTTGCTTGCGTAAAAGTATACGCATCCGAGTATAAACTAGCCAAATAGGCTAGAAGTTTCCCCACATAAAAAGAAAACGAGACTGAAATTATTGCTATTAATATACATTTAGTAGACAACTGAAATAAATGAACGGCAACGGTATCTCATAGAGAGAGAAAATAAAAGTCCCACTATTGCCTTTCTTTATGAAGGGCAGTAGAGACAGTAAAGTTGGGCCATAAAAATTATTCAAGCGGTTATGAAACTACGAGAGGAAAAAAAAAAAAATTAACTTCGTATGCAAGCAGCGTTTATTGATTCATAACAGCATAATTCAGTGAATGTTTATTCGAAAGAATTGAGGAGCATGAAAAACTAAAAGCTGGTTTAACTATTTCTAGCTGCAAGCAATGCAAGAGCAGTATATTTTACGAAGTTAAAATACTAGGAAGAAGGAAAGATGTGCTTGTGTGTGAGTGTGCAAATATAAACTTAATTAAAAACTAAATTTTGATTATATAGATCACGACTGTCCAACTGCAACGCATCACTATTACAAATGCGACTTAATATGAAAAAGCATAGCACTTGAAATAAAACTTTTTTGCCCATTTGTAATGATGCATATGACGGCTAACTTTACTAATAAATTAGTAATATTTTATGTTCGAGACTTTATTTTTCCTTCAAATTTTTAACACGAGATGAATATTTCTTATGTATGGAGGTTTGGTTTTTCGCTCTATGGACATTTTTTGTACACTCTAGGCCATTTAGACCAGGACTTATTGTTTAACATAGATTCCGAACCACTAACAAACACCCATGCCACCACCGCCACAATTCGAACCTGAAGCCTGTAGTACCAAAGGTAAGTGCGCTAGCCATTTGGCCATCAGGCCGCTATGTATGGAGGTTTGGTTTGTCGCGCTATCTACGGCTATTCTGTGCACACTTTGGCTAATTAGACCTGTACCTACAGTATACTACTATTATTATTAAGCCACATCACATCACTGCGCTTACAGCTGAGTTGCCCCTTTACAGTTTGGGAAGGATGTGTGTGAGAAGTCTGATTGGGCTTTGTGGCGCTCTATGGTCATATACGGCGCTCAACCGGGCTTAAAGTGGATTTCGAACCACTACAAACATCCATGGCACCGCCGGGATTTGAACCTGAAGTCTGTGGTATAAAAAGGCAGATCACTAGCCAATCGGTCATCAGACCGCTATGTATGGAGGAGCATGAATTCTGATCCAAACTTAAATAACCTATTTATCGCTTGATCCTTTATTCCGTAGGATCATTTTCTTTATACAACCAAAATTTGTATTTTAAGATTGCTGTATACATTAAACCTCACGACTAATTTAACAAATATTTTCTGATCAACGCGATTTCGTATAAAAGTTGAAGGATAATAATCCACGCAGAGAAAAGGGAAAAAAAAAAAAAAAAAAAAAAGGAACGTTAAGAATTATCCCTATAAAATACTGCGAGCTGATAGTTTTCACTTCCTTTGCCAAGTTCAATTGAACATCATTGCTATAAGTAATTCAGCTCAATTGGAACAAGTACCGAGTCTCAACTTATCTTCTTGTTTGCTTCAATCTTCTAAAAATATACGTGTATGATAGGGGGGGGTGACGACAACTTTAACAGTTAATTCTACATTATGGATTTTCTGGCTATTGTGGACTAGAGAAATGCGAGTATTGTTATAAAGAAAAGTTTTTTTTTTTTTTTTTTTAAAGCCAAAATACACCTTTATCGATTTGCGATAAAAAAAAAAAAAAAAAAAAAAAATCACCTTCATCACTTTTACAAGGAATTCTTTGTATTTCCACAAAAATATTGCAAATTTATACATTAATATAATAAACATATAAAAAAACATTAAGGTTTTAAGCTTATTTTGGGCAATTATTAATTAAATTCTTAAGATATACTTACTGCCATAAAAATCAATGCATGAATGCAGAATTGTTAGAACCAATTGAAATTTTATATTTGTATTTGCAATATTGTATAACATTATAAAATGAAAGAAAAAGAATAATTTATTACTAGAAAACTCGACAAGTAATACAGTCTAATACTAGCTTGAATGCCTGATGAAAAGGATCAGGCATTGACGCATACAGATTTCTTATGGTGTTTGTCCTGCGATATCTCATTCAACTATTGCATTAAACGTACCTCTAATTCAGTGAAATTCTTATATTGACCAACTTATTGACCCAGATCATCATACATTTTTAATAGGTAATAATCTGGGTATCAAGTGGGACAAGGAAAGAATAAAAGAGGTTTTCCTGTAAATCCCCATCCTGTGTATGGTGGCGAATTATATCACGAAAATTAAGTTGGACAGCCAAGCTGTCGTGTGTCATTACTAAAGAGGATTGACTGTCGTGTGCAATGGTAACCTTAATTATCATATCAAGTGTGGATGCGTGTTGCCTTTCAAAATACTAATGTTAAACTGTAGGTCCAAGTCGCCTAAAGTGTACAAAAATGATAGCAGAGCACCAAACCAAATCTCGAAATACTAAGCAGCACTGAAACGCACCTTCACATTGCCTTCAAACATGCAGATGGTTGTCATTAAAACCTAATTCCATCGCGATTTACCACTGACTACGTCCAATCCATTACAGCTTAATCCCGCACAGCGCTGCACGACTCCAAACGTTAACAATGATGGCAGAGGTTGACAGAAATAGCATACGTAATACTCTCCATGACAGCAAATGATTTTCAGCCAGGTGCCATTCTGATTATTAGCGGTCCAAGCCATCGGAGAAGTGTGGCGTATGTGTGAACTCGCTCTTGTCCAAATACTGGGTAGCATTTAGCGTACCTTCACATTGCCTTCAAAAACATGCATGTGGTTGTCATTGAAACCCTCGCGATTTGTTACTGAATTTATGGCGATTTGTCACTGAAGGCGGCCTGTGTCCACTCCATTACAGCTTAATCCCGTAAAACTTTTTTCATTATTGTCAGAACGACCACAGTGGCGGACAACTCGCCTAACTAAAAATCCAGCCTCTGTCATCCCAATGATTCTGCCCCTTAAACTCCGAGAGCTTATATTTACTTCGTCAATCACTAATTTTGATGATAAAGCGTTTCTTTGCGCTGCAACAGGTAAACTACATGCAGGTAACTGTTACCTCAAGGTGGGTGGCTATTTATAAACTAGGCTGGACGCATATCAATGTCTTCTGGTGTGCTATCATTTTGGTGTGCTAATTCTTATAGTAATGAGTGCAATATTGTGTTAAAAATAACTTGCTTTTTTTTTCTTGATTCAGGAGCTACTCCAATCAATGCTCCAAAAATTGAGCATGATATTTTTGTAAAATATGACTTTAAGAGTACGAATATATATTAAAACAGCAAAAAACAAACTAGAGAAAAATATTTAAAATGCAACTTAGACCATATAAAATATTAAATGAAGCACCATCTACTAAATATTTTTATATTAAATTAATCCTATAAACTACAAAAGAATAGTTAAGCGTAAACTATTCATGCCAACAATAAATAATTAAAATTGCAATTTACTATTTTATATAAAAACGAATTATTTAATACTCGTATCAAAAAGAAATAAGAAAAAAATACATTTGTTTCTGAAATACATAACAAGAATCATGCATGCATCTTATTTTTTCTCTCACAATTACCGCTCAAGGAAATAAAACCAATGAAGATCACAAGTTATTAAAATGTTTGTTCGTAAGTGACAGCCACGATTTGCTTAGTGAATGAACCAGATAAGGAAGTCGAGAACGTCTCAAGTAACATTACGAGTTTTTCCCTGGTTTTATATTACTTCTTGGAGTTCATCAGAAGATCGAAGTAGCATGTTAATCAATATTTGTTAGAGATCGGCAATCGACGATTACCAGAAACTGCGGCAACAATTATTTATCATTATTATCTTTCATCTTAAGATAAACAAATAAGTTAATTATTACGCACGCTGTTCAATATAACTTTCAAAACATGTAAACAAGAACATGGAAAAAGAAAAAAAAAAAAAAAAAATCGAAAAACATCACTGAAAAGATACTTTTATAATAGATTCAGAGATACAAAACCGGATTTAATATATTTGCATAAAATTTAAAATTAAAAAGAAAGCGCCGAAAAAATATACGTATTTCTTGATACAAATAGTTTTTCTAATTTAAAAACTGTTCATTAATAAATTTATAATTCAATTATAGACAAAAAAGATGTTGGTTGGCATTTCGCTCTACGGTCATTTTTTGATTTTTGATTCATTTTCAGAAAAATATTTTACTATACATTTTTAGACAATTAAACAATTAATTATATATTAACAATAACAAATGGTATTGATTTCACACCATAAATACTCAGGTTAAAAGTGATTTAATTTTATTTAGAACAATGTTACAAAATTCCCAAACATTGCTTTAAGAAACAATAAGACTTATACAATGGTCGTGTGAATCAATAAGCTAAAAGCTGTGAGAAACGGACAACATAAAACATCACACGATCCAGTTTGATTAAACAAATTGTTGTCAATGCGGCGAAAAATGCTTTTACGTGTCGTGCGTAAACAGTGGGATGCAACATTTTACTACCAGGAATGCCTCATCACAAATGACAGTTGAATTCGTCCATTAAACAACCTATAAAACGTGACCGACTGCCTTTTTTATCGTCCGGAGTGTAGCCATTTCTTGAAGTTGCAGCGAATGGCAGCATTTAAACGTGATTACCTGCGATACGAAATGATGAAAATAAAAGATTTGCATGCGAATGCATATTATCATTCGTCGACGAATATATTTATTTGGCTTACTCCGCTTCGCGGCTTTATTTGACATTCATATGGCATTTTTCAGTTATTGTCAACAAGCTGTGACCTGAACTGGAAATATGACCCTGTTGTTCTTCAACCCGAAGAAAAAAGAAAGGGGGAAAAAAACCCAGCATTATAACAGATATCAATTTGATTTTAAAAAGTAGTTAGAATAATAAATTTAACTGAAAAAACAATTAATTTTTATTTAAATTTAAAATCCAATTACTGATTGCAGCTTTTTTTTTTTATTTTATTTATTTATTTTGGTAGTTATTTTAGTAGATCCGATTATGAATCAAAACAGAAAGACTGTAGTTGGAAATGGAAATTAGAAACCAAATCAAAAACGCTGAAAGTAAAATGGAAAAGAAATTACCATAAATATTTCTGCGTATATTTAATTTCATAGTATTACTTAAGCTGTTAAAAAAGATCGCTGTCATATATCTTTTCGTTTAAAATCATAAGAAAAATTTTCATAATAAAATAATAAGCCAAGATATTAAAGGGAAATGTATTGCTGTATCCCTCATGGAAGGAAGGGGGAGCTTCTGCTGTGATGGAGTACCCGTAGATAGAAAAGTCTGACGCCTCCGTGTCGCTGAAAAGGGGGCAGTGCCTTTCAGGAGGAATTTTTTAGGGGGACTACCCCGCTTTTGTGCATCGTATGGGTGAAAACTCGGAACACTCTCAGGTAGTCCGACTAACGGGGCAAGATGCTGAATATCCCAAACACAATCGAGCATCCTCGTTTTTGAAGCGAGATTCTACAATAATGCCGCCAGAGGATTGAACCTCGGTCATAATGCTCCCCAGCGGGGCACGTTGCCACAAGTCGGGCAGGGAAATGTATTTTTAATTTAAATAATTTGAATCAAACAATGAATGAAATCAGAATTTAAACAGCTTTTAATTGAGATAAAGGGTATTACATAATAATTATGCCTTTGATTTTTGAATTATTTTCTTCTGCAATTTATTTTACATTGCTAATAATTACACAGAGAGGCTTGATGACTGAGTGTCTAGGGCTCTATATCACAGGTTTCAGTTTCGAGTCCCCGCGGCGCCATGGATGTTTGTAGTGGTCCGGAATCCACTTTAAATCATAACTGTCGGTCTAATAGGATCGTAGAGCGTTGTGGGAATAGTGTTACTGGCATCCGTAGCATATCCTCAAGCTACTTGTGCCCCTTTGGGTAACAGCGTTCGTCAGTGCAACCCACTTGGGCTGCTATCAAGGAAATGGTCAATACGACCCAGTCCTCAACGTAAAAATATATATATTATATAGTGGGCCGAGTGATTGGCGCTCTTTGCTACAGGTTTCTAGTTCGAGTCCCGGCAACGCCATGGATGTTTGTAGTGGTTCGGAATCTACTTTAAATCATAGCTCTCGGTCTAATATTATTATAGAGCGTCGGGAGTAGGTCTCATTATTATAGGGATGACAATTTTACTCCGTAAAAAAAAAGAAAAACATGTCACGAAATCTGCCAGTAGGCACATTGCCTTGGCCCACTAAGAGGCTGTTGCGCCAATGAAGAAGAATTATATAGTTTAGCTTCATTTATTCATTATATAATTGGATAAATACGGCCTAAGATAGAAATGCATATAGTTAACAGAAATAACTAACAAAAGAAAAAAGCAATTTATAGAGCTGAACGGTAAGGAACCAATTAATTGGAACAATTCCTTTATTTAAATAAAAATGAATAAAAATACAAACAATTGTAATTTTCCACAATTCTAGTTAAAAAGGATAAAACTATAAATATGTGTGAAGCAAACGTACAATGTTAATGTTCGATGAAGACTTCAAAAAATAACAGTGTAATTTGTCAATGATTTAAAGTAATGAAAATGAACAAAAAAAAAAAAAAAAAAATGTATCATATCAATCGTAACAACCAAGTCAATGAACAAGGCGTCCCCATTAATTGAATCACGAGTCCTGAAAACCTAATTAATTAATATCAATATAATCTTGTCAAGCTAAATGACGAAATCGTGCAGCATATCAATTCGAGACAGGATGACAGCACGTACACACGGATACATCAAATTAAATCTTCGTAAATCATGTTCAGGGACTTCGAAATCCTTTTTTCTGTATTATTTCCTTTATCACAGTCGCAAATAAATTTTTAAAATCTGATACATTAGGATTATTATTTTAAAAATTATAATTTAGAGAAGGTAATAAACTTTGCATTTAAAATATTAAAGCACGTATAAATTAAATATGCATTTGGATAAACACAACTAAAAGATGCATATTGCTACAAGAAATAAATTTAATATTTAAAAATTCAAAGTAAATGAAATAATCGGTTTTAGCTGTTAGAACCAGACAATGGAATATTAATTAATTCAATTTATGATTGACGTTTTTGTCTTTTTTTCTAGACATTAGTCCTTAAAAATGCGTAGTATTTATATTTATTATGAAATATGCTATCTTAACTAGAATCTATTTTACTGCAGTTTTGAAAATTTAGGGATTGATGCTTTAAAATTGAAAATCACAGCAGTAAAAAAATTAATTTTATTTAAAATAAAAAAATGTGTTTTTTTTTTAAATTTAAAAATATTTGTTTCGCCTGTTTCTAAAAAGGAAAAGAAATTGTAACGAAATAAAATATACCTTTGAGACCTTTAGAATATAACATACATGCAATAAATTAACCCACTAAGAATCACTGGGAATTGCAAACCTTGATTATATGAGCAAATGTCATTCAACAAACATTTACGGAGGTAAAAATGTAAAGCAAAGGTAAAAACAACCCAAGAGTCACTGCCCGCCTCTTATCAGCGATCGGTGGGCTGTTCGTGGGATACATAAATGGTACATGAGGCCCACTGAAGTTTAACGAAGGAAGAAAAGGAAAGGTAAAGCAAAGGTTAGCAAGTGCAAAATTAGCTCTCATTTTTAATAATATCTAAATCACATTTAACTTTATTTCGAAAATAATAATAATTATTATTAATTAAATGTGAATTAAATCTTTTCCATTATTTGTGATCATTTCGAATATTTAATATAAATATTTACTCTTTTCGAAGGAAATCAATGCTTAAAAAGTATAGAATTCATTACGAAAAGGTATTCTAAATTATTAATAATTTAATATCTATTTCAGGTATTTGATTATAGTTAAAACTAATTGAAAATACTTAAGTAAAAGTATTATGTAACAAATCATATCAGTAATCAATGGGTGTGTTATTGTTATTTTATCTGGATATGAATTATATTAATAGGAAATGCAGTGCATCAATAACTTCTTAAACATGCTCAACGAAATTTCAAGTACTAGGAAAATAAGAGAACTTCTATTAGCATAACTGAAACTACTTCATAAAAATCACATTTCGTTTTCAAGTACCAAAGTAATCTCATATTCTTTAACTCTCTACACTTCGGCAATCAATGATTTTTTTTTTCTTGTTTTGGTATTCAAACTTTTGTGTGATGATTCGCAATAAAAACTTGCCTGCAGCTGTTTCAATATATAAAAAGTTGGATAAGAAGTGTCCCTCCTTAAAAAAATAATGTGTTCTAAGAAACTAAATAATATATTTAATTTATGAGAAAGTAGTGCAATATTTTTTATTTATTTATTTATTTTTTTTATTATTTTTTTTATCTCGTTAGTTGAGTAATGTAGCTTCTAAATAGTTTAGATCGCTCAAGAATCTACCATCAAGAAGTTAATGAATTCAAATCTATAATAGATAAGTTTGAAAATACATTTTGAAAATAAAACTTATTTTAATCTAATATTTAAAATTCTCGTGTCACAGTGTTTGTTGCCAAACTCCTCCGAAACGGCTTGACCGATTCTTATGAAAATTTTGTGCATATTTGGTAGGTCTGCGAATCGGTCGTAATCTATTTTTTAAACCCCTAAGTGATAAAGGTGGTTCACCCCTAAATATTTTTAAAAATTTCTTTCGTAAAACAATGTAGTGTTTTTTTTTTTTTTAATTTCTTAGTCATGACATTACAGCACGTGTGCTTAAACAAAAATTAAAGTCTTTAATCGGCTTCTTTTTTTTTTACTTTTATTTAATTAAGTGATCTTATATAAATCAACACGTGTTGTGAACTCGCGCCAACAACGGCCGTTGCTTTACCTGTATATATTATACGCAACGTTTTTGTGGGAATAGTTTTAATTTAAAAGAGAAATATTTACGTGTTAAATAAATATACGTGTTTTATCATTGTTAAAAGGTAATAATAAGAGAACAAATACTGTTATATTTGCACGTGTAACGTGTTAATGTCTTAAGTTAATGTTTTCGAAAGTTATATTCTTTGCACGTGTCGCATTAAATTATATTTACACGTGTAGCGTGTGTTAATGTTTAGTTAAGCAAAATTGGCAACTTTATTATTGTTCTAAGAAAGATAAAGATGGCTATTATTGGGTTTTAACTTACAGGTGTAATTGTGTTTTAATTTTCTTTATTGTGGTGAATCTGGTATTCCAGTAAAGTAAGTGTTATTTGCAATTCGAAAGCATAAGATTATCGGAAGCAGAAACTTATAATGACAAATTATTTGGCGGCCCTCTGTTACTCCTTTCAGGTGATTTCAGGCAAACACTTCCTGCCATTCCACGTTCAACGTACGCTAATGAGATCAACGCTTGCTTTAAAATCATCGTCACTGTGGCGTAATGTTAAAAAAGGACAACTAAAAGTAAACATGCGCGTTCAAATGCTTCAAGATCCATCCGCTGAAACGTTCTCAAAGCAACTGTTAGATAATGGCGATGGAAAATTGCTGTACATGAAAATACTGGATGCATAAAATTTCCAATAGATTTCTGCACAATCATTGACTCGCAAAATAATCTCATCGACCACATATTTCCCGATGTATGCACACAATTCAAAAATTTTGATTGGTTGGCAGAAAGAGCAATTTTGGCAGCAAAAAATGTGGACGTCAATGGTTTAAATTCCAAGATACAACAGTTTTGCCAGGGAACTTGGTGTCATACAAATCTATCGATACAGTTTGCGATGCCAATGAAGCTGTAAATTATCCAATTGAGTTTTTGAATTCATTGGATTTGCCAGGCATTCCACCGCATCATTTACAATTAAAGGTTGGATCTCCGGTTATTTTGATTCGTAATTTAAACCCATCACGGCTGTGCAATGGAACACGATTAGTCATTAAAAAATTAATGAAAAACGTTATCGAAGACAGCATTTTGAATGGCAAGTTCGAGGCGAAAATATATTGCTGCCACGAATCCCTATGATTCCCACAGATGTGCCAATTGAATTCAAACGTATTCAATTTCCAATTAGATTGGCATTCGCAATGACAATCAATAAGTCGGAAGGCCAAACGATGTCTGTTTGTGGCTTAGATTTGGGCACACCGTGTTTTTTCCCACGGCATGTTCGCGTGTGGGTAAACCATCCAGTTTGTTTGTGTTGGCTAAAGACGGACTAACCAAAAATATCGTACACTCCATAGCACTTAGAGATTGATGTTGATTATTTTTAATTGCCATAATTAGTAGTAAATATGTAAATAACTATTTTTGATGCATATATAGCTATTATATAATGTAATTTAAAATATATTTATTAATTTAATAAAATACAAAGGATGAAATAAATAAATGGTTAGTGTATTATCATTTTATACGCCGTCATTGTCTGCAACGTTCCATTCCTCTTCCAATCATAACCACATTTCAAGTTTTTTTATTTAACTAAAAATATTTTATAGAAATAATGTATATGGCAAAACAACGTTTGCCGGGTCACCTAGTAATTATATAATAATGCGAAAAATATAAAGAAAAATTTTGAAAAGAAATTGAGTTTTTAATCAAGATAAAAATGAAATTAGTATTGAAAGAAAATAATAACTAAAGAGTTCTAACACAGTTACGTTGAATATTTTGATAACTACATATAATTAATTAATAATAAAATTGGCAAAATCGCAGAATAGGAGCCGCTGGAATTTGGCATCAAGAAATCTCTTCGCCAAAGTGCGCCAAGTAATGGGTTGTAATTGTAAGTGAAGTGAAGTGAATTGCAAACATTACAAGAAACTATAAAAAAATCATTAAACCCCGACAGCCTCTATTTTGCGATTTTGCCATAAAATTTATAATGCAAACAGAGCGCATTAGTTTCCTAAAAACATTCTTTAAAATTTTCAATTTTAATATAATAAACATGATGTGACACATAAAAAATCATTAACAAAACTGCATTGTTTTGAAAACTTTTAGATTTCAAATGCTGTAACGACAACTTAAATTAATAAGTACAGTTCTAACAATTAATTCCCAATCCCACAAAAATATACATATTAAAATGGCAGCAAATACAATCGATGTAGATCAGAAACAAGCAATTCTTCTTTATCAGGTATTATAATATCACGAAAATTTAGCATGTATACAAAATTCAAACAATGCATATTATAAGTAATATAATTGTTGCACGTCATCTGTGAGATAAAAATAGTGGATGTGCAAGTCTATAATTAGAAACTGTAGTGTGCAGGGTGGGCAACCAGATTGAAACTGGGTGTGTGGTTGGGTTGAGATTCTTAAGGTACAGTCTGGAAAATTTACAGATTTATTTACATAAGCACAAACACCACACCCATACAATTATTTTTTATATATTTAACCCATTTAAAGACAGATAATTACAGATTCGTGGAAGGACTCCACTTCTAAGCCCAAAAACCCGAAACTCGGATGCGCGAAATATAATTCCTTTCCGGGTGAGAGTCTGTAGACCAACTATTACGCAAGGTTGCTTTAAATATATTTCCTCTCGGTATGAGAGATCATAAACTAAACGTTTCCCAAAAGAAGCGAGTGGTTTGTTCTGTGGAAGGATGTCATGCAAGAGTCTCGAAACCTACTGACCATTTCTCCTGAAAGCCAGGGGGAGAAGGGGGCGGGGAAGCTGCTACCAGTGTGTAGGAGGAAGCGCGGTTACAAATTAATTTACTTTGTTTATCATTATATAATTTTCTAGTGACATTGAATAATAGGAACTCGTAATTTTAAATTCAAAATTTTCAATATATCGTTTCTTTCAAGATTGTTTTGACTTGTGACTTATTAGGAAGCACTTCGTACTTTTAACAACGTGAGATGATCCCCTTCCCTTCTTTTTTTTTCCAAGCTTTCAAAAACAATTTACCCATTATAATGTGTACTCATCACACACACGTGTGTGTGTGTGTGTGTGTGTGTGTGCGTGCGGAACTTATATACAGTTATTTTTACATTTCAAATAAAAAAATTGCCTTACTCTAATTTTTGCAATAAATTAGTTTCTTTAATAATTATTCCTTTTATTAAAGAATATTTTATTTTTCATAAAAAGCAATTAAAACAACAAATAATGAATGATTATATAAATTTTAAAAAAATCATAAAAAGTGAGTGATTCCAGCACAAACTTTTCCTTTGTTAAAACGGATACAAAAGATAAAAACTATAAGAACCACTGGTTTATTATGTAATAAAGAGGTAGCAATAATGAATTTTATTATATTATTTACAACTTCTATAAATTTTGGATCAATACGAGCTGAATTTTCATCATAAACTTCATAAGGAATTTTTGTAGAAAATGTATTCGCGAGCAAAAATATATTCTATTATTAATTATATATTTTCACAACATAAGAGCAGTTCGTATCACTTACATATAATAATGATTAATTTATCCAATGCTTGAGGAAGGGATTAAAAAAAAACATACAATGACAAAATTAATTATCTACTCTGAATGTAAACATTTACGAATCAACTTTTGATATGCAGATAACTTTCCTTTTTCATTAATATTATTATTATTATTATTAAGAAATCAGCATTTCTAAATATCTGAAACCAGCCTTGAGCCCCAATTAATAAGTTCAAGGTCTCTCAACCGGCGTCGCATGTTTACAAAGCGACTTATTAGCCACAATGGATTCCGGGCATCATATACAAATCGAACGTCATCCCAAAAACGATTAACTCGGCGACGATCATAAAAAAGAGATGGGCAATAAAGGGAACCACAACAAAAAATACATAAGGGGCGTGGTGGTTGGACTGGAGAATTTGCTGCATTACGAGAAGGTAGGGAGTATGTCTGACCGAAAAAAGCCTTCATAAAAAACTGGCTAGATACCTGCTAGGGCATTTTTTTCTTCTTTTCCCTTTTAAACTAGTCTTTATGAAGGAGACAGAGAATGAGGGTTTATTTTTAAGTTTATTTAAACCACGAATTTTTTTTTTTTTTAATAAAATGTTTGATGCAGTTTTTTTATTTTGATAATCAACAAGGGAAAAAAAAAAGTCTTCAACAGTCTTACCCTATCTTTTGATTCTTTCGAACATCATTTTATAAGGAAAAAAAAAAAAAAAACTGTAGCGGACTGCATAAAATAAAGCTATTTCTAATGATAGTTACAAAGTAAAAAAAAATTTAGTGTATGCAATCAATTATGCAAATAAAATGAAACATAATAACATAATGAACTATGACAAATAAATGAAAATCTGATAGTATAATGAATTTTAATTTTTGAAATCATTGAGCAAAACAAAATAAATATTTTAGAATAAGTAAATAAGAAATACATATTGTCATTCGAATAAAAACTTCACTACTTTAATTTGTTTCGATTGAACAATTACGTTCTGCACTATATTTATATAAACTATTAAAAAAAAAAAAAATTTACTATAATATGTTACTGTACAATATTTAAACAAACAACTTTTTTATATCTTATTTAAGATTAACTTCATTTTTTTATCAATCCTCCTTATATTAAGTAATATACAATTATAGTAAAATATTATTTAATATTTTACTACAATTGCATATTATTTAATATTTTTACTATAGTATTATATTATATACTACATATATTTAATATTTTAATATAAGAAGGGTTGGAAACGAAATTAATGAAAATTAATTTACAAACTTAATAATAATTAGTAAAGATTTAATAATTAAGTTTTTGCCAGATTTCACAAAAACGGGAATACGTAAATTGAGTTATACGCGGATAATATTAAAGACTTTATTTAGTTACCTTACGCTTATTTTAATACTAATATAAAAAAAAACAATAAAAAATGTAAACAAATTCTGTTGAAAATTAAATTACAAATTATAGAATCTCCCCACACAAAATGCTTTCATTTGTTTTTTACGTACAATCACTAGTGAACAATTACATAATAAATGTTTCGTTTACATTGTCAGGAAATGAAAATACTTCAAATATTTCGAAATAAATGCACGCCAAAACAATCGTGACTGCGTTCATTCATTAAAATTCCATGTTACAATGGAATGTAAAAGTGTTACAGTCATTTGATGCGCATTAATTGTTGACTGGTTGGATACTTTGAAAGAGTCAATGTTTAATTAAGAATATAATGGTGATAGTGTGAGAATAGTTTTGTATAAAGCTAATGTAAATACGCGAATCAAACAAATCTTCAATTATTATTTTATACATTAAAATAAGAAAAACATTCTTATACAGTTAAGAGTATACACTATTACAGATATACATGCACAGATGCAAGATTTTTAATATTTAATAGTTCTGCCAATTTTAATATTATAATTTTAAAATTAATTTAAATTAAAAAATTAATTTATTGTTTAATTAAATATTATAATTTATTTATAATATTGTTTTAATATTTAATTTAAAAATTTATTTTTCTCCCTCAAAATAAATTAAAGGAGATTGGGCAAGATTTACCCTAAAACCAAGGAGAAGAATAAATGTCTATCAATGCCAATGATAAAATTTTAAAATGTCACGAACACACTTGGAATAAGTGCAAATATTCGTTTTGATCTTAACTAGGATATAAATAAATAAATTATATGATTATATACTGTTTTTTTTACTAAACTACTGAACATGAAAATCAAACAAATTTTGTTTAAATTTGAGACAACGAAGTAATAATTTAGTTTTAATGAAAGTATGCAGTATTGCAGCAGCTGAATTTTTCTTCTCTTGTCCATGTTTTTGAGGAAGTTATAATAAATAATTAATACCGAAATGTAACAATAAAAAACTTATTTTGATTAATTATCCTATATTCATTATATATTGAGAATCAAAATTATACTATGAACATATTTTTATTGTAAATTCTTGTTTTTATTCTTCTATTATTGTTGTCTTATTAACTTTTCTTGTTTATTTTATTAAAAAGGCATCCATACGAACATCTTCTGCAGAAAAATTTTTAAAAAAATTTAAAAATATTAATAAATATAATTTAATTTTTTTAAATTTTAATAAAATTTATAATTAAAAAAATTTATAAGCTTTAAGATAAATTCATTATATTTTTGAAAATTTACGATATTTCATCTAAGTAAGAAATAATAATGAAAATAACTATAATTAAACAACTAGTCAAATACCAAAAGTGACAATAACCAAAAGAAAAAAAATGTAACAACAAAAAAATATTAATATTTTGATTAATTCTCCTACATTCATTATATAATGAGTATCAAAATTATACTATGAACATATTTTTATTGTATATTCTTGTTTTTATTCTTCTAGTATTCTTATTTGTCTTAAGTTTTCTTGTTTATTATATTAAAAAGGCATTCTTGAATGTCTTCTATAGAAAACTTAATAAAATAATTGATTTTGATATAACACCAAAAGTGTTTATATCAAAAGTGAGAAAAAGCCAAAAGTACCAAAAGTGAATTAGTTATTTTCTTCAAACTTCGTACATATCGTACAAAAACAAAAAGTTAGTTTAAAATTTAAATGCACATTTCCAATCCAAGGTCATTAACTAGTTCAGGGGAAACAATTGCAACGTTTTCCTTATAAATAACATCATAATATACGTATTAATGTCACTATGCGTATGTAAGATAATGTTTCACTAAAACTATTCATAACAGGGTAAGGAAAATGATCAAAACACAACCAGCTGGTTGAGATTTCATGTTGACTTTACTGACAGCTCGAATAAGGAAATAGACAGCAAAGCTCCGATCAAATGATTAACTAAAAGTGAACAAATATTGCAGACAACCTTGTTTTTCATTGTTTCTTCCTGCAAAATCAGGCGTCATTAGAGAAAGTAGAATTTCTGCAGAATGAAAAACTAATTCTTCTAACAGCTGTTTCGTTGCAATAGGAATTTAGTCATAAGCACATTGCGTAGAGGATGTAGTTAGGAAATGAATTACCAAGAATGCTATCAATGCAATAAACAAAAGTTGTTCGAACATATATTTTTCCGAATAAAGTAAGAATGAATGACAATTTAGAATATTCATTGATGGTATAGTTCTTTGAAATGAGCTTCGTTGCGCAATTTAAGTGCAATTAAGTTGGGAAAAAAAAAGCAGAACAATTTATTGAAATATAGCACTTCAACAACTAGATCAATTTCTTTCCATAATTTGTAGATTTTAATTTAAAAATTTTAAACAAAATTTCAAAATAAATTAATATTTCATGATTTGAGAATAGAAAGAGAAATCTAAAGTATTTAAAAATCGGCATGAAGTTGATATTATTCATAACAATAAAAAATTTACAAAATGTTATTAATTATATTTTTTAAAATGAATTGCAGTTTTGTAATTTAAAACAATTTCTTTTTAAATTTTGAAAAGAAAAAAAAAAAAAAAATCAAGAAATAAATTCTTATATTTAAGATATATAAAAATAAAATTTTAAATAAGGAAATCTATAGAAATATATTTAAGAAAAAAAGTAATTT
This sequence comes from Caerostris extrusa, assembly GCA_021605095.1. Taxonomy (NCBI): domain Eukaryota; kingdom Metazoa; phylum Arthropoda; class Arachnida; order Araneae; family Araneidae; genus Caerostris; species Caerostris extrusa. The sequence continues at coordinate 59,151 of BPLR01015245.1, forward strand.
TTTTTATAAATTAAAAATTTACTAAGAACGAAAGTTACATTACATTCAAAATTGATGCTCATTCAAAGTGAACAACATTTAGCACATGGCATTAAATAGAAATTTTTAGGAAAAAAAATGTTTCATAAAAAAATTCCGTTAAACATCTATTTGTACATAATTTAAAATTGTAAAATTTTTATTCAGCTCAAATAAATATTTTCAAACACCTTCATAACGGATTACTAATTAGCCTACTTAGGATTTTTAATGAGAATGTAATTAATATAATAAAAGTAATAATAAATTTTCAACAATTTGTTACAATTAAAAGCAAAAATTCACTGTTTTTGGATTACATATCTACAATCATAAAATTGAGGAAAACAATTATCTTTCAAAAATAAAAATTTCCAACATACCAATTAGAGATTTCCAATTTCGTACAAATCAAAATTAAATAAAATTGTTTTTCGTACTTGTTTTACACTTTTTACGATACCCCAAAAGGAAATAAGTTACCAGTGGAATTTGTTGATAAAAAAATTTATATCTTTATAAATGAATTTCGCAATAGTATGATACATTAACTGCTGCCATGCTTTGGACGCAAGAGAGAAAAACCCATTTACGGGGCAAGGAGAAACTGTAAAACTGTTTCTGAGCAACAATAGTCTTCTTGAGGAAAAACAATCATACAAGAAGTGTAGAACATGGGCACACACAAATACAAAACGTCCTTCCACTGCAACGAATGTTATACATAAAACAAATGGCACAAAATTTAATATTTATAACTAAGATTTCATTTTAATTCAAAAGTAACTATTTATTCTTCTATATTGAACATATTTTATTCAATCAATATAGCACATCAAAAAACCAAAGGTTACATTACGCCAAAAATTTGAACTGATTATCGTTTTTTGTAAAAGGAAAAAAATTGTCCCTCAATATGTGTAACTCGATTTTTTAAAAACATAAACAATGCTTGTAAAATTATTATTTTGTGTATTTTGAGCTCTTCAGGAGCACAATATCTTAAAAATTTGTTTTTGTTTAATATTCATAACGATGTTATATTTGCAAGACATAAAACATTCTTTAAACGTTTCACTTTTAAAATGTACAATTTGTTTTTAAAAAATAAGAAGCAATAGAAATTGAAGAAGCATTTATATAAAAAAGACTATTATTTCTCCAGACAATTTTTAAAAAAGTAAGCTATTGCTAAGATGCAAAAATATTTACATAAAAATTTTTATTTTTGCTTACAAAAGAAATTTCAAAAAGTTTTTATTCTAAATTTATTTATTTTAAGATCACAAGTAATCTAATTTCAATCTTGAAACAATTTTAAACAAACAAATTTATATAAAGCCAAAGTTTTCTGTTTATTCTTAGGACAAAAAATTAAAATATTCATGAAATATTAAAAAAATTTAAAACAGAGACAGACTGTCAAATTGTTTTTAATGGAGCCAGAAAAGATCTCAAAACTTATTTTAATATTGGGTTATCCCAATGAAATTAATTACATGAAATTAACTTTTCAGTCTTAATTGACATTCTATAAAATACTTATCTACCAGCATTCAGTTAAATGAAAGTGTTCTTATATCATTTTAATGTTTATTCTGTGCTCTGTCTAATTGCATATTTTGCTCGCAGTTCTTGGTTTGTTTTTTTTTTAAATCTTAAATAAAAATAGAATGCCACAAAATATATCATGTTTCTGTGTGAATACAAGATTGGACATTCTACCAAGCAACACGAAACATTAATGTTGCGTTTGCAGAATGACACAACTAATGTATCAATAGTGAAAAGATGGTTTGAAGTTAATATCAGGTGATGTGGGTTTAAGAAAAATGAACCCCTTGGAAGACCTACCAAAACCTCCTCTGTAATGATGCTGTGAAACTAACCCATGCAACAACTATTAAGAGAACTTGCTGTTAATTTTGGAATAGGTATAACAAGAGCTTTGAGACCACTTGGAAAGATGAAAAGGTTGGCAAATAGGTTCTCAAAGGAGTTCAAATAGACAAAGTGCAATGCTTGCAGATTTACATATTGGCAAAAGGAATTATTCCTTTTTGTGCAGTATCATTACTTGTGATTAGAAGCCCGGATACTGCATGATAATCGTATACCCCTCAGTTCAATGATTGAAGCAGATGACTAAGCTTACATTCAAAAGGACAATGGTAACATTAAACTTTTTTTTTAGCGTATAATTGAATGAATTAATCTTGAATTTTTAAATACTTTTAAATTCAAAGATTCAATTTTAAAAGTTTATTTATTTCTTTTAAATAAGTTTTTATAATTTAACACTTTTCTCCAATGCATCATAGTTAAAAGGGAAGTGGATAAATAAGTAACGAATCAGATACGATCATTTTCATCAGAAAATAAAGTAAAGTGAATTTTCATCATCAGGGAAAAAAAAAAAAGTTTAGTGAATTTTTATCAGCTCTTAAAACAGAAATTTATAATTCCATAAGATTCTGAATAACAGATTTTTATACTACAGAAACATGATAATTTCTTCTTCTTTATGAATCTGAATCAAACAAAAACTTTTATGTGATATACAACTGCAATACATGAATTATTTACCAAAAAATGTTTATTTTTTTTTAATTATTTACCAATCTACCATAGATGCTGAGACTAATCCTCATGCATGGATTTTATGCGTTGCAATCTTTAAAAAAAATGAATCTGTAATCCAATAGAAAAACCCAGTTGTATTTGGAAACCCCATTGTTTTTAAACCCAGGTGTATTTGGAAAATGTAAACAAATTACTCACCACCGAGACTCAGTTTAAGAATCACCTGCTCACCAAAGCTGCACATACATACCTATGTAAAAAATTGTTTAATAAATTCGGGCAATGCAATTTAGCAAAAGATATTTCTCTTTCATAATCCGTCGATGCACGCCGGACACGCAATCAGACATATGTAAAAACAAACACGGCACGAAGAAACATACCTCAGAAACGAGGTTTGGATAAATAAGTATTTTGTTTACATTATCATTGCTCAAGGGGAAAAGCCACTTATTTTTATAATGACCGATTTATTATATAATATCTGATTTTTATTCATTTTAAAAAAACATACTTTTTTTTTTTACATGTTAAAGAATGCGTTTTAGGGAAGAAATGTTAAATGAAGCAAATAGCTTAGTATCATAAATTATGCTCTATATTTAACAAATTAGAACGAAATTGTTTTGATGTTATAAAATTTATTTAGAAAGAAAAAACCTCATCCATCAAAATTTCAAAAACTAAGAAATGAATTCTTATCTAAAATAAATCTTAAAATTTTGTATATTATAATTTAAATGTTTTCCTTGTTTAAATAAATGAATAACGATGTGAGTACAAAGCCCTCGATACGTGTATCTAATTGCAGAACTTAAAAACTTTATATTTCTTCTTTTGTAATTATTTAAATGTGTTTCCCAATAAGTTTCTTTAATTAATAATTTATCACCAATTTGAAGATTTCTTTCTTTATTATTTAATGAATTCAGAATTTAACTTCAATTTGACTGTTTTTAAAGATGAACGCATAACATTTTAAATTTCATTTACAGTTTCAGTTTGCACTGAAACAACTGTTGCCCATCCACTATAAATTTGAAAAATTCATATAATTGTCCAACTGCCAGGCTGCAGTTCATACAATTAGCTCACCAAGGGGAGCACTTTTAGAATGAAATACTTGAGTGTCGGGGCTCCACGGGGGTTCTAGCGCAGAAGAACAAAAGGGTAAGTTCTCCAGAGGAATCTTGCCTCTCTGCAGTATCTACGGTAACGAGCAGGTTCATTTCCGTGCTCGAAAGGGCACCTAAATTGTTTCAACCAAATTATTCTGGAATGTCGTACTATTCTGTAAAACTATATATAAAAAGCATTATGAAAATGAGGACCTTTTCAGAGCTATGGAAGAGAATAATTAGTGAGAGCTAGATACAATACCAGGCAAACCTCGCCGATATGCAGTTGCTCTTTTCATTCTTATAACAGGACATGATTGTCTGGGTGAAAACACTTATATCGTATAGACGTATATGACCATCCATCGCCTTTGTGGCTTGAAACAGCCTATGAATATAAGACACCTGCAATGTTGCAAGGCACTCCATGGAACTGACTACGAGATTGCAAGATATTGGCGCCAGAGAGCTCTTGGGGCGATGACTTCGGTCTTTACTTCTACTATTTTTTTAATATTTGTTTATATGCATGTACTTCCCGCCATTGGAAAAAAAATTACGAGATCATATACACACACAAATGGTTTGGGAATTGCTTTTATATACGAAACACTGAGATTACAGAATTTAAAAGTAACTTTGATATAAAAAACATAGAATTCCCCAACATAGCTCTTCTGAATGCGCATGACATATAATTAGTAGAAGGTTAAGAATCTATACAACTCATTACATCTTTTGTCAATATTATCATTTTTAGCTTCAAAAACGCAACACACTTGCAAATAACAAGTAAAGCTATAAGTGGTAGCTAATTTATTAATGAAGTTAAAAATGTAAGATAATAGATAATCATTTCCTACATCCGTATTATAACGTATCATTTTCATGTGGAATTCGCAACTCAAAAAGGGAAATAATTATTGACACACGATTCCGTTCATTGAAAGACGGAACTTGGAAATATTCTCCTAACTCACAAAGACTTCTCACCTGATACGTAACACAACTTCCTTACTTGATGGGTGATTCATCGGGAGAACGGCTAAAAAAAACTGCTCTTAAGAAAAGAAAAAGCATGTTGATGGAAGAAAAAAAAAAAAAAGATGAATATCAATAATGCATAAAACTGAATGGGCGGTGGTTGTAATGTACACACGGCATCACGTAATCACGTCGTGGAATGGTAATGAGTCACATGATCTGGTGTCAAAGGTTCGATCTGCGGTGAAAACATCAGGAAATAATCCGTCTATAAAATTAATGCATTAATTTATTAACTCTGCTTTTTCTTTTAATTAATTATTATTTTGAACAGCTTGGTTGGAATTTCTCACTGAAACATGATATGTTATTAAAAGTAATTATATTCATTGAAAATATATTTAATCGGCGGTTTTCAAAAAGAAAAATATTTATTTAGAAAAGTTTTATTTACAAGTGAAAATACACAATTTAAATATGCTTTTTATATATCACGTAATCACGTCGTAGAATGGTAATGAGTCACATGACCTGGAAGGTTCGATTTTTGGTGAAACATCAGGAAATAATCGGTCTATAAAATTAATGCATTAATCTATCAACTCTTTTTTTATTTTAATTAATTATTATTATTTGGAATAGGTTGGTTGAAATTTCACACTGAAAAAAATGAATATAATTACGTTTAATCATATAACTAAATATATTTAATCAGCACTCTAAAAAAAAAAAAAAAAAAAAATCATATATATATATTTCTTTAAAAAAGTTTTATATACACGTGAAAATATATAATTGAAATATGCTTTATATATGTATTAAATTTATAATTACATATGTATTCTTTTTCAGAGCGGTAAATAGCGGTCTGGCACTCGGTATCACAGGTTTCGGGTTCGAGTCCCGACGGTGCCACAGATGTTTGTACTGGTTCGAAATCCGCTTTAAACCGTAGGTCCTAGCTAATATGACTGTAGGGCTGACAACCCTACCCCGTAAAATGAAAATATCTCTCGTCTTGAAATATGACATTAGTTACACGACCTTCACCAACAAGAGGCTGTTGCGCCACTGATGATGATGATGATTCTTTTCAATTATTTACGGTTTTTCTATTACTTGAAAAATTAATATTTTTAAAAAGTATGCTAGCGATTTTCGCCTTAAAAATAATACAGTACAGTGAATTCTCGATTATTCGTAGACAAAAATTACGTGTATGTCGGCTATATAATCCAAATCGTAGGATAAAGATTTGCAAAAATAAATAATAAATGTGTTTTATTAAAATGTAAATCACTTTAAATAAAAATAAAAATAATTTTTTACTATATTTGATCTTTACTTTAAAAGTTAAATTTAGATTCTGCAATTTAAATCTTTTTTTTTTTTTTTCTTTTTGTAGTTCTACGGTCACCTTTTGTACACTAGACCGGGACCTACAGTTTAGTGGTTTGGAATCCACGTTAACAAACATCCATGCAACGACCAGGATTCGAACCTGAAGCCTGTGGTATCAAAGACTAGAGCACTAGCCAATTGGCCCTCAGACCGCTAAAAATTCCCAAGAAATTTGTAGAGAGAAAGGAAAAAAAAAAAAAACCCCACTTTTATGCTAAAGGGATTATAAAAATATTTGCGCGTATAAATCGTAAGGTGATATAAAGCAAATGCCGAAAAAAGATTAACTAGAACCCTCTAATCAGGATAGCTAGTTTAACAAGGTTTTGATAGAGTAAGGAATGTCGGTTTATGACGTCAGTCGGATAGTTGAAATCTATTGCCATGTCATTTTAATATAAAGTACAGCACATTATTTTATCTATTTACATGCTGCTGCTTCAGATTTTCTATATATTTTACCAAAATGAAAGTTTATTTTAAGAATTCTATTTAATTTAACTAAAAATAAATGGATTTTAAGCAAATTGGAAAATTTGAAAATTTTATATAAAAACGTGGTACACTGATAAATTCCATATCACAAACAGAAGAATAAGTTAATGACAGCAAAATATAAAATATAAATACAAATATAAATTATTTAGAATTGCATATATGAAAATGTCTTAATATAAGAAGCAATTGTGAACTAAAGGCAAAATATAATAGCCAAGCAATTTTTACAATATTTCAACAAATAAGCGAAGATAATGCAAGAAAGACCTTGAACTGAAAGATTTATTAACACCTGTTTTATGAAATTGGTCAAAGTAGAAGTAGGTCGTTTGAAATGCAAATTCTCTAGTCATTACAAGATGTAACACGACATCTTTTAAAGAGGTTATTAAAATTAACTAGCAAATTTATTATTTATGATAGTTTACAACAAGTCCAACATAAAAAAAAAAAAAAAAGTATTAAACTTTATTTCATTAAAATATCTGACACAATTTATTACTTCAAACATGAATTGCAAATTAAAACAACATCTAAAAGGCCAAACAGTTTTTACAATGTTTCAATAAATAAGCAAGAATAACGCTTAATTAATCTTTCAGCTAAAGTTTTTTTTTTTTTTTTTTTTTTTCTCTATAAAAGATTTTGAATATCTCTACGCTATTTTAAAACGAATTTGTAGCAGCTAATTATTTTTTAAATAAATATTTTTTTTTTTTCTTCTAAGTGAATACCCCCATTTTGCTTAAATCTGAATATTCTTTTAAAAGTTATTCAGAGAAATGGCCTTATCTTATACTGAATTTATTTTTAAGTTACACGAAAAATATCACACATCAGACACATTTCAGAAGTTACTGCAATGGATATGGTGTTTGATAAGCACTTACTCTCTTACTATACAGGAAAGTAAGAAATTACGAGGTTTTCTGATAACCTTGATGTAGAGCAGCCTGTGGAGGGTAAATTCAAACTTGCCAGACAACTTGACCTTTTTTTTTTACTATTGTAGAATAAAATGTGTAACTTTTATTCTCACGTTTATGAAACCCAAAGTGGTTTTCTTGGTAGTCATTTCATTCTTTAGTAGAAATCTAATAAATTTTCTCAGCATTACAGAACAGCTAAGACGGCAATTTAAAATTTATTTCTAAATTTTTAGGGAATAATCCGATATTTAATACATCAAAAATTAGCATGCGAGAAATTAATATTTTTCAGTAGACAGCTACTGTTATCAAAATTAAGATAAATATAGCGCTTGAGCAAAATTCACGATAATCAGAACTACGCAAAAAAAAAAAAAAAAAAAGTTTCAAATTTCCAATAATGTTTTTTGGGAGAAAAAAAAAAAAAACTATTTCCAAACATTGTTAAAATTATTTTCCAAGCAGTTTCTACAGAATGTATGTGTGTGATTAACCTTCAGTATCCTGCAACCATGAGTAGTCTACTGATGGGATGCCAGCTGCAATTTACCCTTTATCCATGAGTAATCTACTCATGGATGGCGGGGGAAGGGGCAGCTCCTGTTGCGATGGAGCATCCGTAGGTAAAAGTCAACTTGGCTCCGAGTCGCAGAAGAAGGACAATGGGTTCCAGGAGGACTTTTAGGGGAACTACCTTCCATTTGCGTATCGTATGCGAGAAAACCCGAAAACTCCCGCCAGGTAGTTCGACTCACGAGGCAAGATGGTGAACATCACAAACGCCATAGAATCTCCTCGTTTTTGAAACAGTACCGCCAGCGGATTGAACCTCAGTCTTAATGTTCACCAGCGGCGCCCGTTGCAATTGAGCCATGAGACGGGCACTTTTACGGAATAAATAGTTATTATTAAATACAGCAAAACATTTTTTCAACTTGCATAATATATTGGAATGTAATGCCATAATATTTTTTAGTTCATAAATTTCTAAATTAAAGCCTACGTTATATAGCGACGTCAACCAACACAAATTAAATATTTTGTAGTGGAAATCACAATGATATTAGCATATCATCCATTTCAATAAATATAATAATAATTGATTTCAATAAGATAAATTATATTCCCAATATGGTGCAAGGTCTTAAAACTGAAAGTCTTATGTATTTAGGCTTCGCAACAAAACATTGCCGCATGCAGTGAGCATAATAAAGCAGAAAATTTGAATTCTAATATCTACCTGCATCTATCGAATAAATTGAGGTTGATGCAAATGATACTAAATGTTTACACAAAATTCTTTTAATTTTTCACTATGATTAGAAGTAAGGACAATTTTTATTTATCAAAATGGCAAAAATTCCGGTTTAATGAGTATTCAGGCAGTAAAAGTTTACAGCTGTTTTGAGTTTCATGAGAGAAGAGGCAAATCTCATCGCACTGATACTAATACCGACATGTATAGTACTGATACTAATAAGAAAGATTAAACTACCTGAACACGTAAGTGATGCCATACTTAATAAAACATATTTTTTTTTCCCTTTCAAAAGCGCAAATGACGAAATAAACTCTTCATAAACCTTAACCATTATTCTCAGAACCCTATAAATCGTCTTTAACGCAAAATTGAATAACGGACAAAAACGAGTTCTTCGCTATTCACTATTTCCTTTCCGCTAAACCGAGCAAACCGTCTGCTGGCGTGGTTGTACGACGAAAGGAAATGGGAAGATTACGCAGTAAAAATGTGATACAAAAACAACAAGCGGAAGGTTGATGAAACGAAGACGGGCAGAAGAAATGAATGTAGGATACGTTCCGCCATCCACCCAACCTTCATGCTTTAGGAAAGAGGTCGCGACCACGTTGATTCGAACCTTCCCGCCATTTTCGGATTAACCCACGGCGGCATTTATGAAGGAGAGAGTAATCGGCGGATGCATGCAATGCCGTTGTAATTTATGGTAGGCGGGAGCGAATAAGTGAGCAAGAATTATTTCTGTTTGACGAATTTTAAGCAATAAGTAACAACTCTCGAGTGAAGGATTAATTCTTCGAATGGAAAAATTAGACACGTTTTTGCGGCAGCTTTTGCGGTGTTCGTGGTCAAGTAACCGCATTTCATTGAGATTGCCCGAGAACAAAAGATGGCCCAGGAATTAAAAAGGAAGGAAGACCGAATCGTATGAATGGAAACATTAAAAGGGGAAACGCAGTCGATTGCACATAATCTGATTGCTGAATTTCAAATTATTTGATTCAGACAATAGGTGGAAATTCTAATAATCGTGTTATTATTTTTAAAGAGGAAATATTATCCCAATTTAGTCCTATTCGAGCAGAATTGACAACACGATGACTTGTAAGTCGAACAACAAAATTATAATCGCATTATACTTTCAATGATAAAAAAAAATAGTGAATTTGAAAAAATAAATAAAAGCTTACAAGACTATTTTTAGAATCTAAGAATTGATAAACCATTTTACTCATTCTTAAAAAGAAAATGAATTTTTTGTTACCCTTTAACAAATAATTATATATTTTGTCATATCTCTCATGAAAGGAGAGAAGATGGAGCCAGCTTCTGTTGTGAAGGAGTACCTGTATGTAAACTCATGTTTGTGAAAATTGCAACACCATGAAGGTATCGTCATAAATGAATGAAATTTAATACACAGTTGAGTGGTAGTGGTACAAATAAATGATTAAATGTTCAAAGCAAGCAAACAATAACAAGAGATCGCAATCAGTATTTTGTGTAGCCACCACGCTCCGCAATAAGTGCTGCTACACGACGTGGCATGGAGTCAAACAAATTTTGAATGTCTGCCTGAGGAAGAGCATTCCATATTGTTTGTATGCGCACCCAAAGTTCGTCTGCAGAAGCAACAGGACGAGGATCACGAGCGAGACGCCGACCAACGAAATCCCACACATGTTCAATCGGCGACATATCCGGGGAATACGCAGGCCAATGAAGAAGCTGCACCTGCCGCGTTGCAAAGAAGGATTGAACAGTCCTAGCGATACGAGGGCGGGCATTGTCCTGTTGAAATACAGCGCCTGGCAAGCTTTGAAGGAAGGGAACAGCTTGGGGCTGTAGAACTTCACTGATGTACCGGTTGCTGTTCAGATTGCCCACAATTCTTAGCAATTGAGATCGTCCATGATATGCTATGGCACCCCAGACCATAATTCCGGGTATTCGTCCACTGTGGCGTTCGATAATGCACTCCGGAAGGTGGCGTTCACCGGCATAGCGTCTGACACGAATGCGGCCATCATGGTACCACAAATTAAAGCGGGATTCGTCAGAAAACACGACATGCTGCCAATCAGCACGCCAGTCTCTATGCTGAGCGTCCCATTGTAGCCGCAGGCGGCGATGGTTTAGCGCGAGAGGGATCCTGTATAAAGGAGTCCTTGCGCGCAGTCCACGCTGCAGCAGACGTCTACGAATTGATGAAGCACACAATGAAACACCTGTAGCTATTGACCACTGTGCAGCCAATTGTCTAGAGGAAGCTGTACGGTCCGTCAGCGCCATGCGCACCAGGTGTCTATCATCGCGAGCTGACGTCACATTTCGGGGTCCACTCCCGGATTTCCGAGTTGTCCGACACTCGTCCGTCCACTGCTTCCAAAGACGCATCACTGTGCTGCTGTTACGCTGCACACGAGCGGCTACTGCACGATAAGACAATCCAGCTTCACGAAGGCCGATGATTCTCCTTCGTTCAAACTTTGTAAGTTGTTCAAATCTCGCTCTCTTTCGTCGAAGAGACATAAGTAACGATTGAGCTAACGTTTACCACTAGCAGATAGCCACCGATAACCATACACGCCTTGCTGCAGCCGTTTATTTATTCAGATCCATCCGCCGTTCAGAGGGCGCTGCTCAGCATACGCATGCGCTACGGATTTGAAATTCTAATCATTTGCATATCATGCGCTAATTTACATTTCCTGAAAATTTCAACTCACTCGCGTAAGTCCTTCATGGTGTTGCAATTTTCACAAACATGAGTTTAGAAGTCTGACATGGCTCCGTGACGCTGAATGAGGGCAGTGCCTTCTGGGAGGACTTTTCGGGAGCACTACCCCGCATTTGCGTATCATAAGGAGAAAAACCGGAAAACTCCGACTAACGGGGACCTGAATGGCCGAGTGTCTAGAGCTCTGTACCACATGTTTCGGGTTTGATTCCCGGCAATTTTATGGATGTTTGTAGTGGTTCGGAATCCATTTTAAGCCGTAGGTCCCATTCTCATGTGACTGTAAAGCGTCACAGAGCTCAGACTTCTAACCCACATAATTCCCAATCTGTAAGGGGCAACTCAACTTTAGGTACAGTGGTGTGGTGTGGTGTGGTGTGATGTGATAGCAGCAGCAGAAGTAGTAGTTCTTCGACTAACGAGGTAAGACATTGAACATCACAAACGCCATCGAGTCTCTTCGTTTTTTTGAAACAAGTGTCTACAATGAAGTCGCCAGAGGTGGATTGAACCTCTACTCTAATGCTCACCAGCGGCGCAGGTTGCCAATGAGCCACGAGTCAGGCAAAAATAATTATAGTATAAATGGATAATAAAGAAATATTCTAAAAACGATAGTACAAGAATTTGAAAAAAAGTTCAGTGTAATAATATTTTACGTGGTTTGATCTTAAAAGCCCTTAATGCGAACAAAAACAAAAATGCATATCCCATACGCATGGGAATCGGCACAAAAACTAATGAACCCGCATGAAGAAACGATTTAAGAGAAAATTGCATTCGTAGCTGTCATCGAATCGAATATAAAAACAGATATCACACATTTCAAGAGGAACAATGGCACATAATTTACACTTTAAAAGGCCGAAAGAAAAGGAAACAATATCAAATCAAATGTTTCGGAGAAAAAGAGAGTTGCTCGTGTCGTGCTGCGATTTTGTGCAGATTGAACAATGAACTTTGCAAGCATCTTGCTCTGTATTTGCTACGAGATATATTAATCTTCATGAAACTGAAAGCGCTTGATCATCAGGTTAATTAGAAAAGTGCAATTGTTTTTATATTGGCAAAAAAAAAAAATTAAACATTTAAAATTCTCGTTAAACCTGACCTTGTGAGATGATATGTGGGGAGGGGAAACTTACTTCAATAATTATAAATTAAAGATGGCAAGAGACTTTATACAAAATGACAAATATTGACAATTTTTAATTTAATCGATATTTACCGATTGTTTCAACCAATAATTTGCATTCTATATTAAAGACTTTTTCAATCATCCATTTATTTTACAATATCATTATATAATAACTAATAGTTACTACTATCACAAAATTAAGGATGAAGCCCCACAAAAATATGAAAATTTCTGCTGATGGCATTAAAAAATACCAAAAATGTGCCAACTGCCGAGCTTACTCCTCATCATGTCTTTGATTGCCTAGCTGTTACAGCCGCCATGCATTGTCTTATACTCCGAGCTGGCAATCAATATAGCCAATATTATTCAGGTTTGGTTTGGTTAGTCGTTCTATGGTCATTTTGTGCACCCTTTGGTTAATGAAACCGGACTCTACAGTTTAACGTGGACTCCGTAACGTACCGTTGGTAAACGAACATCCATGCCACCGCCAGGATTCGAACCTGATATATGGTAAAGACCAGAGGAACCTATATGGTACCTATGGTAGTAAAGACCAGAGCGCTAGTCAATTGGCCATCAAGACGCTAATAATTAATCAGCAGCATCAATATATTTGATTTTCTTGTACTCTTCATGGGATAAGACAACATTATATAATAACTGTAAATTACCTGATTCAAAGTTTTTAATATTTCCGAAATGCCATAAACTAATGAAAACTCGCATTTTCTTTCTCTCGCATATATAAAAATAATTTTTTACACATACGTTTACCACTGATAAACCAAATTCAATTACCAAAACTTATTTACATTACCGCACAGAAAGTTTATTTCAATCATAATCGGGGGAAAAAAAAAATGTGAACCGATTCGCAAAAATAAATTAAGAAATTTTATTTAAAAGCATTTCTTTTTCAAACAATTTAAGAGTTTTGCCAAATGTTTGCTGCTTATAACAAAGGGGGAAAAGTACCGAATAAAATTCTCACTTCTTACAATGATTTTGTCTGAAGCCTTGAATTAACTGAATTTAATATTACAGAATTATGATGAGAAATTCTAAATATTATACAAAAATATTCTACACTTTGAAAAAAAAAAAAAAAAAAAAGGCGTTATCCGAGTAAACATCAAAACGGAAATAATGCAGTCGAGTTCAAAATCCTTGAAAGCACACTAGACAGTTGCTTACAAAATGAAAAAAAGGAGGAAAATTAAGGTTCGTGCACCTTCTGTACCGAGAAATACAATCTAAATGAACTGGCCGGATTTGGCCTGTCATATGAACTCTTTTGAGACGGATACTGTTGGCACTCCCTTCACTTGCATATTCTTTATATATAACATGTGACGACTGGATAATGCATAGATAGCAGCTTAGCAGTAACTTCAACAAATAAAAACTAGTTCAATTTGAATAAGCTTCTAAATTATTATTTTTTTTTTTATAATTTCATTAAGTAATTGTGCATACGTATCCTTTTATTAGAAGATATAATAATTACAGCCGTTCCTAACATTAGAAAAATTAAAATAAGATTTGAAATTAATATCATTAATTGGCGTTTTTTTCCCCATTGGCGTTAACTAATAAATTAAATTTATCAATTTAAATTTAGTACAATTTTTAATTTAGCATACTTTTGGGGGAGATATTCCATAGCAATATAAGTATTATTCTCATCTTGCATTAGAGCCTTGTACAAGCTTGAGCCTCCAACACAACAGCTGGCGGCCTGATGGCCAATTGCCTAGAACTCTGTATTTGGTACCACAGGCTTCAGGTTCGAATCATGACAGTGGCATGGATGTTTGCGAGTGGTTCGGAATCCACATTAAACTGTAGGTCTGAGTCTAATTAATCTAAAGTGTGCACAAAATGACCATAGAGCGACAAACCAACACAACGCCTCTCCATCTGTCTCGCTCCAGTGCCAATCTCTTCCAGTTAATTATTTTCAGTTGTCAATATCTTCTTCGACACTATCAATCCATCTTTCCCTTGGTTTTCCTCTCCATATTTTTGAACATTTACATAATATAATCCTTCATGAAAAGTGTTATATTATGTAAATTGTAGATGTTTCCTTCCTCTCTGCGATGAACATGTTCGAGCCAGCGGATTATTTGTGATTTAATGCATCTCACAATGTCTACTTTTAATCAGGTGTTCAATTTCTTTGTTTAGTTTCCTAATCCATACATTATTGTCAACTCAACTTCTCAAAAAATTCTGAAAATTTTCCCTCTCAAAGGCCCTGATTAAACGCTAAGAATTTGGATTTACATGTCAACATTTCTCCAACATACGTGACAATCGACCTTATTAATCT
This sequence comes from Caerostris extrusa, assembly GCA_021605095.1. NCBI lineage: Eukaryota > Metazoa > Arthropoda > Arachnida > Araneae > Araneidae > Caerostris > Caerostris extrusa. The sequence continues at coordinate 74,162 of BPLR01015245.1, forward strand.
TATAAATCAAAAGTTTTGTATTTCGTGAAATAAATCTGTTAGGCAACTTTTTATTTGGTTAAAACGCATGCATGTTTGCATACTTCATACAATCATCACTTCAATATTTTAATTACTGTATTGTCTATCAATATAGTGCAACCTCAATTCATTTTAAGAAATTTTAAATCAATCACTGAATGACAGAATTGTACTTTTAGATCAATACAATACAATTTTTAATTGGTCTTTTACCGCCTTATTTGTCCACCCAACCATAACTACAATTTAAAAAGACAATAACAGATTTTCACACAAAATTAAATCGAAAATGTTATTACCAAATGAGTGACCTCAGTTGCTTAAACGCTCATTTTTCAGTGGCTGCCATGACTTAAAAAAATTCAAGACAAATACACGCAATATTCCTTCACGCTATCTAATATAATTACAGTCGTACCTAATAATAGAAAAATTAAAATACGATTTGAAATTATAAATGTTGGCTCCTTTTTTTCATTGTCATTAATTATTTTAAATTAATTGATAAATTTATTTTGTTTAATACATTTATCAATTAATTTATAATTATATTTCATGATGATATTTCATAGCAATATAATTATTATATTGTCACTTAAATATTTTAATTACTATATTATCTATGTATCAATATCGTGCAACCTCAATTGGTTTTAATAAATCTTTAAATCAATAACTGAATGACTGAATTTTACTTTTAGATGAATACAAAGAAATTTTTAATTGGCCTTTTACCACCTTATTTGACCACCCTAACACGATTGCAATTTAAAGATAATAGCTACATTTCCACATCAATCGAAAATATTATTGCCAAATGATTGACCTCAGTTGCTTAAAAGTTCATTTTTAAATTCTGCCCTGACTTAAACACTTCAAGACAAATACATGCAATATTCCTTCACGCTATCTAATATAATAATTACAGTTGTACCTACTATTAGAAAATTTTTAAAAAGAATTTGAAATTAAAAATGTTGGTATCTTTTTTTGTCATTAATTAACCAATCCAAATTAATTAATATCAATTTAGTACATTTTTAATTTAGCATACTTTTTTGGAGATATTTCCTAGCAATATAATTATCGTATTATCACTTAAATATTTTAATTGCTGTATTATCTAACTATCAATTTAGTGCAACCTCAATTCGTTTTAATAAATCTTTAAATCAATCACTGAATTTTACATTTAGATCAATACAATAGAATTCTTAATTGGTCATTTACAACCTTATTTGACCACTCACACCTACCCTGTTTGTAATTTAAAGATAATAGCCAGATTTCCACACAAGTAAAATTCAATCGAAAACGTTATTATTGCCAAATGATTGACCTCAGTTGCTTAAACGTTCATTTTTCAGAGTCTGCCATGACTTGAAATTTGAAGACAAAATACACGCAATATTCCTTCACGCTATTTAAAAATTATTTCAAACAATTATCAATTTCCAATCAATGTCAATGATAACTCATTTTCACCACACAACAGACCAACGATCAAAAAAAGTAATTACAAAACTTAATTAATTGACTTCTCAAAAGATTTCCAAAGAATATTGATACAACGCTGTGCATCGTGACACAACAAAAATAAGGTCGCACACATTATGCAAAAGGCAATCTTTTGATTTATAGTCGCATTCCTTTTTTTACGATTATTTACATGTGAACTTGAATGAAAACGCAAGTAACGTTTCGCACACTTTCGCGCGCAAAGAAAGCCCTCCAGCTTGTAATTAAATCGCACGTAAGTGAGACAATTTTCATAGCGACCCAATTTCACAGAAGAACTCCAGAACCTAGACAGCTTAATTAGACTTAGCCGAATCCAGCGCGCGTTTAATTCAGAGAAATAAGACGAAGATTTCGTTTATTCAATACAACTCAACAGCAAAAGAATATTTTTGAAAAACCTATACAAATAAGTTGTAAGCATTGGACAGCGAAAATATTCACGTTCAAAAAGGTTAATTTTTGGATACTATATTTTAGTTGTCTGGAGCTGCAGTGGATTGGGTTGTGTTTTGGAAGACTAATTATCTGCGAGACGCAGTTAACGGGTGGTTTGTTTGCAGTCTTTTTGATAATTACTAAATAATGAAAAAGATGCGGGTTCTATTATTTCATAAGACACTATTAGCATTGCTAGAGAAAGGCACTAATAGATACAAAATATACAAATGCAGCTATTCATAAACATCTTTTCGTAGAAAATATGATAAACGACAATTGATCAATTATATACCATTATTATTATTGCCATTATTACTTCAATTATGCACCATATTAATAAAGATAACAAAACAAATATTTAAAAATAAATGAACAATGGTAATTATATAAAAATTCAATTGCAATTTAAATAAACTAAAAGTGCAGTTTAAGATTTTTCCATATATAAATACTGCACATTGTTGTAAAAAGAAAAAAAAAAGCGATAATCAGTATCAACAGTACTAAATTTATAGCAATGACAATATAACGCAGGTTATAAAAATTTAATTGAAAAAAAATCCGATGGTTCGGAACTTTCTTTAATCCGGCTCCGATCGAGCCTTCCAGTAAATATCCGTATCCACTTTTTTCATGTGGATTCTGATATTTACTGACCTTGATCGTCAGGTCGCGACGAAACACAGTATCGTCCCGTACCATCAATTTTCATTTCAATACAGCGTAGAACTCATACAAAGAGCTTGTATAATTCGTTGCAATTTTGAAGAAGGGGTCCGAATCACGGTAGAACGTGATGTCAAATACTTTTTTAAAACAGTAAAATAGGTTCACGTGAATTTTTTCTTATTAGAGAGTAGCTGGTCAGTAGTACCGTAGTATCAGTAATAAGTAGATCTGTAAAATTTTTGTTTCCTGTTTTCATTGATTCTACTGTGACATTTCCGTTACTATCAGCATACCGGAAGTTCATATAAATAAAGCAATATAAGCCTGCAGCGTATTTTGATACAACGCAAGATATTTATGCAAGGTGTTTTTTTTTTTTTTTTTTTTTAGGTTTCTTTGATAGATTTTATTTTATGAAAATAACCTCATTTTTTTTTTGCCGATTTGTTTAGTATAAGACGAAAGCTAAATAAATAATTTTAAATAAAAAAAAAGAATGAACCAATTGATTTGCGTCCTAAAATAAATAAATTAAAAACACCCGAATTTGATACGAAGATGCCTGTGCCAAATCAAGCAAATTAGTCTTGTCAACTTATTTATGTCGCTTATCAAACTGAAAAAAAAAAAAAAAATAAAATCTTGTTTACCTATCACATTTATTATATAATACAAATAAAACGTATATTTAAATGAAAACAATAAGTGCAAATTTAATTTAATATAAAATATAGTTTGTTGTGCCGTATCCTTCATGGAAAGCGGGAAGAGAGGGAGGGCAGCTTCTGTTTTTGTAGAGCACTGTAAGTAGAAGTCTGACTTGGCACCGTGACGCTGAAGAAGAGGACAGTGCCTTACGGACCCCCCCCTCCTTTGCGTATCGTACGGAGAAAATGCGGAAACTCCCACCAGGTAGTCCGACACACGAGGCAAGATGCTGAACATCACAATCGCCATCGAGTCGCATCGTTTCTTAAAATGGCATCTGCAACAAAGTCACCAACGGAATGAACCTCGGTCCCAATGCTCACCAGCAGCATAAGTTGGCACTGAGCCACAAATCGGACAAAATAGAGTTTGAATAATACTTATTAAAAATTAAATCAACATATTTCAAAAGATATTTATCATTGTGAAATTTATATTTTCAAATACGTTACGGGATATGAGTATACTGATGAAAATATAACGAATTTAATATGTGGAATTATTAGTCAAGTAATGATAAAATGTTTTGTTAATATTCTATACATAACTGAGCATAATTAAAAAATTAAATTCTTTCGCTATTCTTTTAACTTCAAAAGGACCGCAGCTGAATATCCTAGAAGAAACCGATTATAAAATGAAACAATTTTAAGGGAATAGGAAACATAAATTGAACAAAATGATGCAAACTTTTAGGTATGAATATTTCGGAACAGTTAAATATCGTGATATATTTATTGCGCATTGTGTCAATTTCAATTGTTTCAGTTAAACACTTGTCTCATCCATCATTATTTTGAAAAAATATGTCGACTGATAAAAATCGTAAATAATTGTTAAAACATTACGCATTACTTAATTTAATGCAAAAAAAAAAAAAAAAAAGTGATATCAATTATCACCATTTAACATTCACAAAATAGAAGATCTAAACTTCATAAAAAAAAAAAAAATTAAAAGAAATGTAAATTATAATCCTTTTATAGTTTCCTATCAAAAAAAATTAAAAATATAAAATTCTTATATTTATATTTTCATTATAAATATATAAACGTATTTTTATCTATAATCTGTATCAGTTTTCTGTATTTTTTTTTTTTTTTTTAATAATAATACGCTTCATAACATAAGGTGGGACGAAACAAAAAATTATTTTTAGTTTAGCAAAATGTTAAGAAGATTTAATTTCTGTTTCTTATCCCACTTCGTAGACAGCAACATCTAGGCCAAGTCCAAGAACCCGTGTGGCCTCATGAAAGGAAGGAATGAGGGGGCAGCTTCTGTTGTAATGGAGCACCCGCAGATAGAAGTCTGACTTGGCTGCGTGACGCCGACTTAATGGGGTAAGGCTGTCATCCCAACACTATACAGTTCTATTAGACCGGGACCTACGGCTTGAAGTGGATTCCTAATCATTACAAACATCCATGGTACCGCCGGGACCCGAAACCGTGGAACCGGGCGCTAGTCATTCGGCCATCAAGCCCTACTTGATTGAAAGTATATCATCGGCGCAACAGCCCCCAGATGGGCCAAAGCCGTCTGCCTGCTGGCAGATTTCGAGACAGATGTTCTCATTTAACAGGGGTAGGGTTGTCAGTCCTACACCCAACGCTCTACAGTCATATTAGGCAGTTAAAGTGGATTTTAAGTGGATTCTGAATCACTACAAACATCCATGGCACCGATGAAACTCCGCCGCCTGTAGCATCAAAAGCTAGTCAGTCGCCCATCAGGTCCTAAATTTAATTTCTTAATTCATCCATACACATTTTGAGCATAAATTATAGATTACAAAAACCTTATAAACATTAATAAAATAATATTAACATGTATTTAAAATAATAGATATTTTCTATCACTACAGCGTACAAAAAATAACATTTAAAGCTGAACTAACGATATAAAAACCCAGAAGAACCCTATTTATTTTTCTCACAAATGCATATCTAACTTAACAATGGGTCTTTAACTTGTGGGCAATGGTTTAATGCATGCAATCACTTTAGGTATAAAAAAAATGGCCTTTTTCGCACTAACTAGTAGACTGTTACACATATAAATGAAGAATGCAATTTTCTTTTTTTACTTCGTCTATCATTCGCACCGGTTTGAACCGGCTACTCCATTTTCTTTAATATAAAGAAACAAAAAGAAAAAGTATCGCTTGCCGAACTAAAAAGAATTGAGATGAATGGCCAGAGTTAAACGATTTCGCAGTTTTCAATTGTCCCGTCTGCTTGGTTGCATCACATGATCTTGGAATAGATTCGAGTAAAATCGAATAAGATTCGCCGCTCTTTCAGGCGTTTTCTTGCTTTTTTTTTTTTTTCCTTCCGCGAGCTTAACAATTGTCACAAATTCTTTGAATAAGATTAGCTTAAATTAAGAAAAGTGGAACAACTTGCCTTCAAATGCTGCGAAAGCAAAAAAGAGAAAAATATTGAGTCTAACTATAAGTGTTGACGTTAGTTCATTCGCTGTTGAATTTTAATGAGAAAGTGATAGTTAAAATAATCAAATTATAATAGTTTTAAATAACGTAAGACCAGAATTATTTTTTAATTAAATGAAACGCTAAATTCATTTTTTGAAAAGAGAAACTGAATCATTCCGAATTTTGAAATTTTTCCGTTAAAATATACCAATTCTATTGTCAATTGTTTTGTGAAGTAAAATAACTGTAAGTAAATTAAATTGTATTAACTTTTTTTTTTTTACAGGATTACCATTTTATATATTCAAATTTCATAATTAATATTAATAGCAATTATTAAAATTTTTTATTCAATAATTTTTTTAATACAGAAAAAGGAATTTAAAAAATTGAAAACAATTTTAAAACCCATTTTAAGCGAAATAAATTTTGTTTACAATTAATAATGGTAAAAAAAAATTTTTAATTACTCATTCTGGTATATATTGGCATTTCTATCCTATTTTCAGTATTTAGGCAGATTGATCTTGGGCGAAAACATAAAATTATGCTTCTTAAGGATAGAATATGTCACCATTTATCAATGAAGACTTTTGAGAGAGTTAGATTTGAAATTGCTACCACTTCAGTTTAATCATCGAGTTCTGCCAGGCCATGAGGTTGGATCAGTATCCAATGTCAGAACAAAAAAGTATTCAATTTTCTTTCTTCTAAGCAAAATTTTCATCGAATTGGGGAAAAACCCCTTTAATACACATTCTTTGAAATCATACACATCTCCGAATTGTTTTACCAGTCAAATTAAATAAACTGTTCCACAACAAATAATAACTAATATTCACTTTTTCAATATAGGAAACTTTGTTTAATCAATACCTGGACCAAAAACCTAATTTGTTGAAAATTTTAATAAAGAGTATATTACATTATGAATGTATAGGAAATATTTAGTGTTACTTTTTTATGGGGAATGCCACTTCTCACATTTCAGTTACACAGTTTGAGTCACTATAAGACGTCACAATCAATGCAGAGTCTATTACTACAACAGTGGCTGCAAGTGCAAGTTTCCTCTTCAGCATCATCTTAATAAAAATTGAACTCTTGCAGTATTTTTAAAGTTTAAAGAATTTAGAGACTCATTGAGCCCAAAATATTGTATATTAACATTATGATACAGTTAAGAGAAAAGGTATAAATTGGTTGTAAAATACTATTAAAGATAATTTTATAGTTTACTGGATAGGGTAAAAATGACTTATCATTAGTACTTAAGCTGGCTTTATCTGCTTAGATAGCATGGAATAATTATCTTACATTTTTTTTATAGAAGGATTGAGTTCGATTTACTTTAGGTAAAAGTCAATAGCTTTAAGAAGCTTTTAACACAACTAGAATCTAAAATTATGAATATTCTATCTTATCAGATCCATCGCAATATAGTTTAGAAGATATGAACTTTTTAACATTCTGGCCGGTTACGTTTCTGTATCTTAATATTTTCACTAATAAAAATAATTATATATATATATAATATATTTAACTCTGAGCTAAATGGTATAAGACCATGCTTGCCAATTTTTGACAAACTGCATCAATAAAAATTCATCAGTGTTTGGCATTTCACTTCGGTATGAAACATGTTGCATTCTTTACTTTAATATAGGTCGAAAAGAAACCGCACTTGAAGCTCGGGTATTGGAAAATATCTGCGGTCGATCTTAAGAGATCGACCACAGATATTTTCCAATACTGAAATTAAAGTTTAGTAGTTATGATGCATTAGTAGTTAAATGCATTGGCATTGCGTAAATATAGTCTTCAATAGACGTCTTCGTCTAGTCAGAGATCGAAGATCTTAAGTCAAAAATCTTACAGAAAGTAAAACGAGGGTGGGATGAAATTTTTTTTTTCCACTTTTTCTATCCTGCTCAATGGGAATATGTTACAACTAGCATACAGAAGGGCGCATGTCTGAATCCGCTGGCGGAATGGTTTGGTTTGTCGCTCTACGGTCATCTTGTGCACACTTTAGACCGGGACCTACAGTTTAAAGTGGATTCCGAATCACTACAAACATCCATGGCACCGCCGGAACTCGAACCCGAAACCTGTGGAAACCAGGCCCTGCTGGCGGAATGAGTTTCAGTCACTCTTCTCTGAAAACGAAGACTCGATGTCGATTATGACGGTGTATGTAAACGTCTCGTATTGACAGTCAGGTCGATGGATTTTTAATTTTCCCCAAGAAAAGAAATTAATGTAGAAAGTCCTCCTGGAAGACAATTAAATCCATATACACATCAGTGGACTTTCCGTGGCATTTTTAGTGGAACAAAAATTACACAATGTAAAAAAAAAAAGTAAGTATATTTTAAAATAATATCCCAATAATCTAAAAATTTGTACAAATTTAAAAAAATGGGTCTTTTTTCCTCTCTGTAAAGTCACACAACAGAAAATTGGTAGTTACACCAAACCTACACTTCAGTTTCTTATTCTTTTGAGAGAAAAAAATATAGACATTGCAACATCTATGATGAGCAAACAATCGCATCGACTTTTTAGTGAAGAGTATGCTTCCGCATGGTAGACGTAAAATGGTGAATCCAAGGTTTTTCCAGTTTTCAAAATAAGGATCGAACAAAAACGAACAGCTGAAAAAAAAAATCGACAGGCGCACTGAGTCTCATTAGAAGCAGCAGAAAAGCACCTTGATTGTGGAAGGGCGGGTTTTACTTTTGTTCCCAGACCCACAGCGCCAGGCCCGTGCGTCCAAGAAAGCGTGAACGGTAACATTGACCTTAACACAGACGAAAAACGATTGGGTCGCTCGTCACGCGAAACGTGAATTTTCCATCATTTTTTATTGCAGATGAAAGGATGGAAATTGAGCCGAAAACAATAATTTGTCTTTAATTCATCATTCACGAAAACAGCCAAATTAAAGTTTTAGCAGTTAAAATGATGCGTATCGACATTGCGTAAATATAGTCTTCAATATACAAGTACATTTATATATGTATATATATACACACACACACAGAGAGACTCGTGTTTAAATTACAAATTATTAATAAAGGAGACATTATGGCTAGCTTCAGTTATTTGCCTCAGGAAAAAATGCAAATGCTAAATTTCAGATGAATGATAGCGATATTAAGATAAATTCGAGTTTTTTTTTTATTATTCATTCATTCATTCATTGGTGTACGGAACCAGCTCAATTTTTAAAATTTCTTGTCACGAGTAACCACAAACTTCATATAATCTTCAACCATCGAATATCTTGAAATTAATTTCTTGAAATTAATATTATAACTTTTAATATATTTGCTTCAGAGGAAAAACTGCAAGTGTTAAATTTCAGATTTGTTTTGTCGCTCTACGGTCATTTTGTGCACACTTTAGGCTAATTAGATTGGGACCTACAGTTTAAATTCCGAATCAAAACATCTATGCCACCGACAGGATTCGAGCCTGAAGCCTATGGTACCAAAGCCAGAGCGCTAGCCAATTGGCCATCAGACCGCTGCATTTTAGATGAACAACAAAGAACATGTAAGCGATATTACGATAAATTCCAATTTTAATTATTATTCATTCATTTTTTCATTGGTGTCTGGAACAAGCTCATTTTTAAAATTTCTTGTCTCGAGAAGATACAAACTCGATATAATCATTATTCGTCGAATATCTTAAAATTAGTTTCATCATCATCAATAACACAACAGTCCTGGGTGAGCCGAGGTTTTCCCTTGGAAGAGATTTCAATGCATGACAATGGTCCTTCAATTCTTAACCTTTAGTGCACCATCTTTTTCAACTGCGTCGATCCGTCGCAACTTGGATCGCCCTCTTTCTCTTTGTCCCTGTGGCTTTGCCAAAACGAGTCTTTTAACAGGGTTTAAATCATCCATTTAAATACACGTAAAATTAATTTAAACTGTTAAAATTAGGGTCAAAACCCTCTCCCCTCCACCATTATTTTAAGGCATGCACCATAAAAGCTTTCCTTGGTTTGACTCGAAATTAAGGAGCTGGTAGTTAGTTGTGTATGAGGGAGAAAAAAAGGATATTGAGAAAGTCTAGCCCATGATTGATTACGGAATATTGAAGAAGTCTAGCTTTAAAGTGATACGATACAATTAAATTGAGTAAAGACAAGAGGGTTCTCCAAGGGGAGGGGGAGTTTCGTTCCGTAATCTAGCCAGATGATACACGAGGGGGGCTGTTTAACGCAAGTGTGAGGTATTGCTTATTAAAGAAATGCAAGAGAAAATCCTTTTTCGTATTTGTTGCTCTAAAACTGGTAGAGTCTAAAGACCTTAAAAGATACATATAAAAGGCGAAGGATGAAGAAAAGAGAAAATGGCACTCATTTGAATTACGTGAGAAAACAAAGAATCGATGAGAATAATTTAAAAATCATTCAATCACATAATGAATGGAATAAGTACTAAATTATTTTTTTTTTTTACAAAATATTTAATTGTTTCTTTTCTAGATGAAATGGATAAAATTGTATGCGTGAATGGATAATCATCCAATCTAAATTACAAGCAATAGCCGATAAGATCAAACAAATTTACATATCACTGACATATATCGTTAAAATTCAATTCTATTCGGTTACAGCCAATTCGGTTGTTTCCAATAACTGAGGAAATAGATCGATTTTTGTAATAATGGTCATAATTGTGTTTTATCACGCCAATTAATTATAATTCTACGCTAATAAGCGTCAAAAGCATAACTTAATAATTTAAAATCACAAAGTAGTTGCGAATATATTTGAGAAAGTGACGAAGCAATTTTGATAATTAGAAAAGTAAAATAGTTTTCATTTGTTATTAACCGTTGTTTTAAATACACGTTTAAATTTGAAGGGTACAAAAACAATTAAATGTTATGTATACATTGTTTAAATTCGAAGGGTACAAAATAAGCATACATAGATTTTTTTTTAAACATCGATAGGCTTCATGTTCCACTAAGTATACCACGAACACTAGTGGGTTATAAAAGGGAGAAATACATTTGTACATACTTTTTTACAGGTAATTGCACAGAATTTGAGTGTCATAAAGGAGTAAACACGAAAACTCCCACCAAGCAGTTTGATTAATGTAATATACACATTAAAATACACGAGAAATATCTTTTATACAACAATAACGCTGATTTGAACCTCAACACTCTTTGCACGTTGCCACTGAACCACGAGCCGAGCAGCATATATTGATATCAAAATTATTATTGAAATTTTTTTTTTATGGAACTATGAAACTATTTTTTTTTATACTTTAGTTTAATTATGAAAGTAGCAGATATGGCAATTAAATATTATAAATAATTTAAACTATGCTTAAGTTTATCAGATTTATTTTAAAATAAAGAAAAATATTGTAGTTAATTAACCTTATAAATGAAACATCTTTATGGAGAAAATCCTTTATTAATTGAATATAACTTGTAATGTCATCCAGTAAAGTGTTCCTTTTTTTCTGTGAGAAGGAAAAGATATGACAATGCATATGTCTTAATAATGATAAACATTACCCGAAAATTTCATTAAAGAACAGCAATTCGATACGACTTGTTTTGAAAATGTCATATAGCACTCAAATTTTATCTCAAAGAAATAATAGCTAAAAAAACGTTATTTACGTTAATAGCGTAGTTAAAAAACGTTATTTCGCTAAAAGATATCATCGTGAGCGTGACGTGTTTGACAGGAATCTAGCTGAATCACTAAATTAATATAGTATTAACTAACTACAATAAATCTGATGTTTAATAACAAATTTTTTCCTTATTGTTTTCAGGCGTAGCCTTATATTTTACATTTGAATAATTACATTACTTTTTTTTTTAACAGATATTTAAAACAAAAGCTATTTTTAATATCAAATACAGACTCTCATTTTAAATTCCCACCTACAAAACAAAAAAAAAAAAAAAAAAAAAAAAAAGCAAATAGACGAAAATTAATACGAAAAAAAAAAATAATAAAATAAAATGCTTTAAATGGTCACGCGTAGAAAAATAAACTGCATACAAAAGAAACAAGTAAAATAAATCAACGAAACTAACAACAGTGAAATTCAGCTAAACCGCAAAAAAAAAAAAAAAAAAAAAAAAAAAAAAAAAAATTTTATGCACAAAATTTTTAGAATTAAATATCAATTCTTATTCGAATCACCAATTTGAACATTTTATTATCTAGTTCACGAGGGTTAATGCACTTTGCAAATTACGATATGCAAGTATATCTAAGAAATATTTATGAATAAATTCATATGCAAAGCAATTCTTGAATGCTTGTTATTGCGTCCCAAACCAACAAACAAAGCAAAGGGAAGGTTTAAGAAAACCAAGCATTGAATATGATAACTATTAAGTGATGATGCTCACATAAATAATAAAACTAAAAAGAATTCTACTTCACAGAAGATTTGGTTCATTTTTTAGTTCATTTTGTTTTGTACAAATCCAATATAATCATATATAACCAAGCACAATTTTTATTATTCTTTCCAATATTATCTCAAATTTCTTTATAAAAGAAAAAAAAAAAAATGAAAAATTTAAAGACAAATATCAATAACAAAGAAAAATAGTGCACGAAATATAAATTTTAATTATTGAATTTTTGACATTTACTACACATAAAAGAAAAAAGTAATCTGCAAGTACAAATTTTTTTAAAAACAAATGCAGTTAAAAAGCAAGCTAGAAGTATGAAAGAATATACATTAGAATTGTTTATTCATCAAATTATACAACGAAAAAAAGCACGACCATCTTGTATTCATTGAAAACGTTTTGGCTGAGATATTTTTTTTTTTTTTTTTTACAAATAAATGAAAATTTTCGGAAAGTTTTAAAATTTTAGAAATCTAATATTATGTTCCATACATATTTCATTAAAAAATTCGAAAGAAGAAAAAAACCAATACTATCTCTTGATTTTCTTATATAGTCTACAAATAATTAATCACGGTTCATTGTTGTCATGCATAAATAAATGGCCAATTTTTTGTTACAAGTTTCGTTAATCAAGGCAAAAAATAAAGAATGGAAAATATGAATTTAGATAAAAAAAAAAAAAAAAAACACTGTTGAAAAATATTCTGCATATTATCATGAAATCGCAAATTTACAATTCAGACAACAGCTTTCTTTCTTATTTTAGCTCATTTTCCCCAGAGATAACAGTTGCTGAAATGCATAAAAATGACACGAATTAAACCGAAAAATGCGTTGTGTATCACACTAGTTTCCGAAGATGTCACAATCAGACAAATTATGATTGTGAAATTTCTATTCATTGGAATGTAATGAAATTCAGCAAATCAATAAATCAAAACGTGCCTCACACATTAGGCACAAAATAATAATAAAGTCAAATTATTTTCTACTCTTAAAAAAAAAAAAAAAAAAATGCAAACATAAAAAAAAAATATCCGATACCCGAGTTCAATGCACAATCATTTTCAATACGGACAGTGGTATAATAGCTATATACGCATGACAACAATGTTTCGTGGTCAAAGTGTTTATTAAATCAGTTGATAGCAAATTCTATTGATGCCAAGGCAGTTGTAATGCCTTAAAAGAGTTGTAAAGGGTGGATTTAGAATAGCAAAACGTCACCCTACGGCATTGCAAATAGTCTCAATAGCGTCCAAGTTAGAAGAACGTGTTACAGTCTCCTTAAGAAGATAATTCTCTTTTAACCGAGCCTTGCATGATCTAGTATTGTCGTTTTGTAGCATGAAAGAGCACTAAAATGGATTCGAACTATTACAAACATTTATGCTACCGCCGGGACTCATGTGGCCAAAACCTGTAGCACCGTGTGTGAAAGCACTAATCACTCGGCCATCAGGCCCCAATATGACGAATCATCACCATCAATAGCACGACAGCCCAGAGTGGGCCAAGGCTTTCCTTTTCATCAGGCCCCAATTCCTTAGATAAATGATGTATAAAAATATGTATCTAAAATAAAGCCATTGTCAATTTTACCATGCAGAGTTTCTACTAACAGAATCTACAGCAGCTTTAAAGCTTTTTTAGCCAAGTTTTCAATGAATTTAAACGTCAACATATCACATTCTGGTGCACTACATTTTATGTATACTGTGTAATTTTTAATGAAAATTTACTTGCCTTTGGTGGTGTAAATCAAGATTTTCTGATAAATCTTTAATATTTGGTAACCAGTCTATAGCTCGTATACAATAGTGCGTGTTAACTAGCGAACTAGAAAACAAGAAGAATCAGTTGAGTTCACTGATTATTCTGATCTGTTTTCATTAGTATTTTTCTTTTCCGTAATTCTTTTCCACTGATTTACCTTTGAGAAATGGATAAATTGAGATAAAATTGCGAGCATAAATCTCAAAATCACGTCAATCAAGTGGTCAAGAAAATAGAATTTGATTCTTGATATGCGTTTTCAGTAATTGCTTTGAGAAAAATAAACTCAGGTGTAGATTGCGACAAAGTATCTCGTAACGGCAAATTGAGATCCTGATGGCTGTTTAAGAAGATGATCACATTTCCGCTTTTTAACTTTTATCTATTATGAAGATGCCAATAATTTACTGGTTACGGCAGAAATATAAGTGTTTCTGGCATTGATAACAGGTAAAAACAGAAAATAAACTCTAAGGACTATTTCAGTAATTAATAACACAAAATGTAATTCACCTAATCATTTAATAAACATTTTAATTTCATAAGAAAATTAAGGAAATATAAATAAAAACTACATAATTCTTGAACCAAATCCTTCAATCATTTAATCAACTAATCAGATGTAACAAAGCTTTGTCTGTGTGAGTTTTATTTAATTTAAACACTAAATAGAATTTAAGTGATTTAAAATTAAACACAAGATTATATAATTTTCAGAGGAAAATAAAATTAGAACTTCTCAGCAACATTTTAAAAATAAATACATAAATATTTAACTACACATAAAAAAATATTTTTTTATTTAAAAAATAAAACAAAAAGTTCTGTAATTATATTGATCTTCACATTCAAAATGTTTTTAGAATATTTTTAAACAAATGTTTCGTTTAAAACTTTCTAAAATGAAACATTTTTAAAAACTACCACATGTAATAGATCGATATGTATGCCAAAACTTCTAAAAAAGTACCACTGAATTTAGCGACCGCAAAATTATCAAGAAACATTTCCCATGTTTGTTTTTTGACTCTTACCTGTCAACGCCAAGCAATTCTACTATATGTATATATTATAAAATAAAGATAAAACAACAAAAATTCTGACATCGTTAAAAACTGGCGCCATGCATAGCAATATTGAAGGGAAGGTTTTTCATATCAAAAAAAACGTATAATTTTAAAATCAGAAAATGAAAATAAAATTTTCCAGACATAAACGTAACTGAGAAAAAAAAAAAAAAAAGCAGCGTAACATCATCGTGGTACTTTTTTTCTTGCCGAAAAGTGAGGAAACACTTGACGTAATTTGGCAGCGAATCAAGAAAGAGTATTTAGCGTGAATGGGCAAGGAAAAAAAAAATTTTAACAGATCCCTGAATATTGCACTAAAAACCATTTATTTGTCTATTTTTTTAAATTATATGAAATTTATAAAATTAGTTAAACAACTCGTCGTTCGTTCACAGTATATATTATTTAAACTAACAATCTTTCAAATTTAATTGAATAAATAATATTTAAATGTAGAAAAAAATCCGCCAAATTAATTAAACTAAGAAAACTTATGCTAAATTCAGCCAATTAAACAATTGCAATAAATCCGAAAAACGAATGTATTTATTGAAGCATAACACAAAATTTGAAAAATATCAGTAAATGAATAAAAACAATTACAATTTCAGAAACATTTTGAAATTTTAAAAAATTACAGGGAAATAAAAATTAATACAGATAGAAAAAAATTGCAGAGATAACACCAAACCAGAAATTTTTTTTTAAATATTTCTTAAAAAAGGGTGGGTTTTTTTTTTTTTTAAAGAAAATTCCAAATTTCCCAGTCAGAATAAAAAAAATTTATTAAAAAAAAGTACATACACAAAGTTAATTAAATCTTAATACATATTCCACTTTTTTAAAATCTGTTAATGCTAAATGAAAATGTTAGTTCACATTATATGATGCTTTGAAAGTAAAAAATGCAAATTAACAAAAACACTTCTAGTACTAGAAAAATATCAGAAAAAAACTCATTATCTCTGAACTTCGACATCATTCAACTTATTCCATGTTTTAACGCAAGGCAAAGACCCTTCGCTAAGTTTATTGATAAACTACTGTTTTTATGGATGATGAGATCTGTTTATTATCTTATTTATTACACAAATTCAGACTAATTCGTTAAGATATTAGTGGGGAAAAGACCCACATACATGTTTCTAAAAATAAAAAATAACCCACAGATAGGAGGAAATTGACCTCATAATCCCTTTAGTGAAAATGTTCATCTAGGTTAAAGGGATAAACCAATCTATCTTTTCCGGAAATCCCGGATAATCAGGACTTAAAAATATATACATCTAAAAACGATCTACGATACAATTAAATCTTTCATGTTTTTTTTTTTTTTTTAATATGCATTATTGGCATGACAGAGTTTTAAATTATCATACTAATTTTACGTCTAAAAGCGATTTAATAAGCATTTACAATGCATAGGTATTTATAATCTTTATATATATAATTCTTCTGTACATGTGCTTGTCATTGAACTTCTAAACGGCTGGATCGATTTTGATGAAATTCTGCATGTGTATTTGAGTAGGTCCCTGAATGGTTTAGATTTCCAATTGGACCCGGTAGGTGGCGCTGCAATCGATATAATTTTTCTGTACGTGTGTTTGTCACTATACTCCTCCTAAACGACTTGGCCGATTTTGATAAAATTTTTTGTGCGTTTTTGACAAAACATGGATACTGTTTTTATGCTATCCTCTTTCTAGTAAGTCGCCACCAGATGGTCCTGCAATATATCAACTTCTATGTCGTTCAACCAATCGCTTTAAAAATTGGTAATATGTATTCGAGTATGGAAAATAGGTTCGCGCTATCCACTTTATTGTTATTTACCACCAGATGGTGCTGCAGCATTTCATCTTATAACGATATCCATAAAAATTAGTATGCAAATATATTGGAATGTAGAGAATATATTCGCGATATGTAATTTTCCACAATGCATTTTTATTTTTATTTTTTTTATTTTTTTTTTTTTTTGGCAGGACAACGTTCACACGGTTCTTGATGAAACGCATATATTATAAATAAATATATATAATTACTATGAGATTATAACAAATAACTAAATTAAAATTGACATTTCAAAATCTCTTATTCAACAAGACGATAATATTTAATAAATTTTTAATCATTTTGGAAATTATCCAACGTTTCAGAAAGGTCGAAATGAAAGAAAAAACTTAAGGACAAAACTGATCGTGCAGTTCTACTTCAGCAGTGATAACAATTCTTTTGTTCCAAGAATTCAATACATGAGGATCAAATCACACATTTTTTACTTTTAAACTCTTCAAAAAGTATCCATCCTCAAGACATTCAGCCTTCGATCGACGTATTAAAACATTTCGCAGATGTTTTGTTCGTAATGGCATTGAAAGTCATTCTGTTCGTGTTCCTTTATTCGAACTTTTTGACTTCCCAATCGAAAGATTTCCATTTTTAGATCACGGATTTGGCTTTCGATTCAATTTCACAATACTTTTATTGATACTAAAACTATTTAATATTGAAATTTTGTGAAAAAAATACGAATTCTAATTAACGAATCAAAGCACAATATTTATCATAACCACAACAAAATATTAAAAAGAACAAATTATAAAATTTTAATTTCCGTTACTAAAAAGTTGCAACTTCAAAATTAAAAAAAAAAAAAAAAAAAAAAAATGCTACTAACAACTTTGTCCAAAACACAAGTGTTTCACTGAATTAAAATGTAGTTGAGCCAAATATATCAAATACCAAAATAGCCAAATGACGTTTAACATATGCGAGCTAAACAAGAATACGAAAAAAAATAACACTTTGTTTTCTGGTTTTAATTAAATTCAAATACTAACTTAGAGTACAATTTTATAAGCAGATAACAATATGCCACAGAATTTTAAAAATTGATGTAAAAACAATTGCAATAAAAGAGTGAATATAATATTTTAATTTTTAATGTGAATTAATTAAAATTAATATTGATTCTTATGTTCAAATCAACTGACAAAAAAATATTGACTAATGATGCAGTTCAATAAAGATTAATTTAGTATAACTAAATTTAATTATACTACGTCCCCAGTTTAAAATAAAATTTATAAGAAACTTTTCGCACTTAAAAACTTAACTGATTGCAAACGATGGTCAATGATGTTACTAAACTAAATTTTATACATATAAGCGCTCTGGCGCTCGGTATCACAGGTTTCGATTCAGTCTCGGCTTTGCCATGGATGTTTGTAGTGATTCGAATCCACTTTAAGCTATAGGTCTCATTCTAATATGAATACTAATACACCACATCACTATGCCTTGAGCCGAATTACTTTATATAGTTTGGGGATGATGTCGCTGAGAAGTCCGACTGAGCTTCTTGACGCTCTACAGTCGTATGAGACTGGAAGATCGGCTTAAAGTGAGACTGGAAGATATAGCACCGCCGGGATGACACAGAAAGCTACACACTTGGCCATTCAAGCCCCAGTCTAATATGACTGCACACCGTTGGGCGTAGGGCTGACAAGCCTACCACGTAAAACAGCCTTGTTTTGGAATCTGCCACTAGGCAGACGGCCATGGTTCAATATGGTCTGTAGTGCTGGGACGTTCGTTACATATAATCAAGACATTGAAATCAATGATGGAGATGGAGATGAACTAGGAAGAAAGAAAACTAGAACTTTAGCAAAAATTTTCAAGCTTAAAGAGAAAAATTACAAAATTTCTTTTGTTAAGAGCACAAATAAAATCTGAGATAATCATTTGTTTTTAAATTCCTATTCCGTAATTCTATATAAAATATTCCATTCTGTGGAAAATATTCCAAATTTTGCATATAGTGAAAGATATGGAATGAATAATGTTACAGATTTCTTTAATCATAAATAGAAGAATATTATAAAACAAACTAATTCACGCCAGATAAATTATTTACATATCTTTAAAAAACGTTAAAACGCAAGCAAGATGCGTAAGTAAAAACATTACTCTTCTAGCAATGACATGTAAACAAAGCTGTGTGCTCACCGCATCTGTTTGTTCAGCCACCGACAAAAACCTGAGAGGAAACTTATTATAGCGTTTATTATTTCCTATCAGTCACCGAACTCAACCAATTGCGTGTGAACGAGGTCGATTCCCATCATTATTTCACCAGCATAATTTTTTATTGCTTTTCGCATTGTAAAATCCCGAACTTCGCTGCAAAATTTTCTGTTTGAATAGCATGTGGTAAAAAGTCCATTCAGAAATGCTGTGGCTCTACATTAAAAGTGTGAGAAAACATTAACGTCTATTGAATCCACTGATGACTAATTATGCTACTTCTTTCTCCATTCATTGTCTGTAATTGTATCGAGTGAACTTATGTATAGGAAGCCAAGGATTTCTGAATAGAATAATTTTCATAATGACAAAAGAAGCAATAATATTAAAAATACAAAAATCACAAGAAAATTAATCAAAACATATATAACGTTACACCACCAAGGAGTAAAATCGCTGCTCGACAATTCGATAATTTTTCTACATGAATCTAAGCTTTCAATATATTTATAATTATAAAAACAACACTAAATGCGCCTTGCTTCAGCAAAGATTATTTAATGGATTATTTTGTCGCTCTACAGTCATTTTGTGCACACTTTAATCTAATGAGACCGGGACCTACAAGTTTAACATGAATTCAGAATCCCTACTACTACTACTACACCACACCACTGTGCCTAGAGCTAGTTGCCCCTTTATAGTTTGGGAATAATGTGGGTGAGACAACACGTATGATACTGTGGGTGACAGATGGTTTGGTGTGACGCTCTACGGTCATATGAGACCAGGACCTACTGCTTAAAGCGGATTCCGAACCACTTAAAGCATCCATGGCACGGTCGGGATTCGAACCGGAAACCTGTGGTATCATGCGCCAGAGCGCTAGCCAATCGGCCAGATTCAGAACTCCTAACAGACATCACTACCACCTCCAGGATTTGAACCTGAAGCTTGAGGTACCAAAGGCCAGAATGCTAGTTGATTGATCATCAGGCCACCAAAAATATGGATAAGTAATAAACGAACATTTCCACACTCTATTCCCCACCCCCTAAAAAAACCAATTTCCTTTTTCCTTCGTATTCAAATTGTTTTTATCATATTAATTTAAAACTGAATCAAACAAATTCCGGAATTCTGCAGTAGCAGAAAAGAAACAAAAAGAACATTTACAATTTTAAGAATCGTTTATAAAAGGACAATTGCAAATTTTTGAGTAATTAGTAAAAAATTACAATTTATACTTAAAGAATCGTTTTATACTTGGTTTTCCTCTGAACTAAAGAATTAAAATTTTCGTTCGAAACAGTTGCAAGGCATTTGAGAAGGCGATAAATATATCATGGATTTAAATTCAGTCTTCATGAATAACTGGTATTTTTAAGTTTTTTTATATTAAATGAATAGGATGAAAACTATATTTTGAAAGACAGAGGTAAAATCTCTCGTAAATACTGTATTTTATTAAAAACATTTTGATCATACAACCACAAATAAAGTATCAATATGATCCAAACATTATCACATGGTGACAAGAAATACAACAAACTTTGTTTCTTCGTTGTTTACTGGCTGTAGTTCGCTCACTAAAAATATATGTATAAAAAAAAAAATGAGGCATACTACAGAGGGCAAGACAAAGAAACAATAAAACAACGAACTCATTAGTTTAACGACAACATAAAAAAGCAACTCTGCGTCACAAAAATTACCAAACTCCGAAAATCACACGAAAGCGAAATTTCAATGTAAAAACTACGACGCCGAAACAAAGAATTACTTTTATTTTTATACGGCCACTAGTTGTCCATATGGAAAGTTTATTGAACGGAAAAAAAAAAAAAAAAAGCAATTTGCCCTAATAAAAAGACGAACATTCCTTAATTTAATTGAATCTAGAAAATAAAATGCACGCAATAATAACCAATAAAAACGGCATATCTCACTTTTAATATATTTAAATATTATGCAGAGGTAACAAAAAAAAAAAAAAAAAAAATATACGGAATAACAGTATAAATTAGTCACTAAAAGTTATTTACAACTATTACAATGGTTAACGATGCGCATGCAACCAATTTCATTAAAAAAATCGATATTGGCAACTGGCGTACCGATTACGGAGTACCAACAGGGGGAAATACCCCAAAACCTCCTCATCTTAATTAATATATAAGTTTGGAATTCTAAATGGCTGCTTAATTAGTGTTAGTAAAAATTTTAAGATTAAAGTTTCTAAATTTAATGTATGGTACTCAAAAAAAAAAAAAAAAAAAAATACTATTTAAAAAAAAGTAAGATAAAAAAATAAAAGAATTTAAAAGTTAAGTTTTAAATTCGGTACAATTAGGGACCAGTTGTCGATATTCATACGTGAATAAAATATATAACTTAATTAAATTATAAAACGAATAAGTTCACAAGAAAATATTTAAAAACAATGCATTTTAAAAAATAGTTTTGAAAAATTATTTAATTTATTTTGGAACAAATAGAGCAGAACTAATTTTTATTTGTAGCTTTTTTTTATTGTAATCTTAAAGCAAAGAAGTTAAAATATGAAAAAAAATCAATAGAACTTATTTTAAAAATTTAACTCCTACTATAAATAATAAAAATTTTAAGTGGCTAAAATAAATAAATAAATATAACGGAAATAAATATTTATAATTAACAAACAATACATATAGTATCTCAATTTGATCGGAATTAACTCTAATGTATATTAACATATTCAAAAAAATCTCAATAAATTATTTATACTATTAAAAGTGTTTATACAAATGTGCGGTGTAGTACGGAAATTGAAATACCCGCACTTACAAAATTTGACATATATGTCTTATAAATTTGTCCTATATGCATCTCAAAAGGACTTCCAAATTTCATGTAGAGTTATTTTTAATTTATATATTTTATTTATTTAATTTTGAAGTTTCTGAGTAGCCTCGCTTTCACACAATCACAATCGGATATAATTCACAATAACATATCAATCACATAGTTGATATATATTTTTTTTTTATTCAAAAATTAAAAAAAAAAAAAAATTGTAAATAAATAGTTTAAGAATCTCGTCAACCTTGTATTCTATAGTAATATACAAATTTATAATATTAATTTCTCAGATTCTAAGCATGAGCGTTTATATTTATGAATTATTTTTATAATTTTGAAAAAATACATATTTTATTGCAACGAAAATAGACGCAATATTCTGTTGGTAAAATATTAATCTATTTTTTTTACATTCGCGTTAATTACAACTATTAAGCTTAGAAATTAAACGCGGAAATTTTTAACTGATCATATAACCGACATTTTTTTCTCATTGAACTTGATAATGATTAAATTAAAATCGTACATGATCAATAAATAGTTAAGGCGACCAGTATCCGATAATGATTAATTATACATTTAAATTGCTAATTAAAAATAATTTTTGAAACAGAAAGCTTCTATAATCTAACAAAAAAATGTTTTCAAAGTTTCCCCCATTGGTTCCACAGAAAAACTGAAATGCTATCTTACGAGTGCTTTTAGTTCCTTATTGAAATATATTTCATGTGTTCTTTAGCAAAAATTTTTCTCATCAAATTACAGACGTGCTTGATTTGTGCCTCAATGTTAACGAAAACAGGCTAACGCACGACGACAGTGACATGCCAATGACAGGGAGTTATTCTTGTCTAGAGTTGGTTATTCTTGTTAGTAATTTTAAGTCTTACATAAAAATAATATTTCTTATCTTGTTTCATGGATTATTCATGTTATACTATATGACAGTGGTTCTTAAAATGGAGTTTCCCACCCCTATCGTTAGTAGCGAAAAATTTTTCGAAGTAGTTGAAAAAACTTGGGGAAAAAAAATCCCTTTTTTTTTTATGTTCAGTTAAAAGTTAACCTTTTTAATTTTTTTTTTTTTTTTTTTGTTAACAGCATTAATTTTTTTTTTATTATTATTATTACAAGGCTGTACGCATTACAATAATTTTTATTCCTTTAGTTCCTGTGATGTATACGAATCTTTTTTATTATTATTGCAACTATGCAATAAAATTCATACAATGTTTCACATTAGATTGTAGAAAGTGTTGGAAATTTTTAAATTTGAAAGGAAATTGCGAATAAAAAAAAAGTTTAAGAACCACTGCTATATAGTATAACAATATAAAGGGAAAAGACACCGATTCGCGAATGTTCTATTTATAGTACTTGTAAATTGGTTCGTAATTTAAAAATCAATTCATAAGTAAATTCGTATTCGTAAATAAAATCATTTTAACCTTGAAAAGCAAACGCCGACAATAAAATGTGTAGTTCACATTGCATTTTTTACAATCGCGTGCACATATACGTCCAACTACATTCTCAAATGTCACTATTTATAAATGAGAAACCTGGCAACGCTACCAAAACATTGCCATTCAAAGTAACTTTAAATATTCAGAAAAGTCCTAGGAAGTGATTCATTAAATCTATCATTATCCAGAGGGGGAAAAAAAAAAAAAAAAATTTGTTTGATAATTTATATCTTGAGCAATTAATCAAGAATATATTACAAATTTTTATTTTTAAAAACTATTTTAATTAATAATAGTTATTTTTAGTTAATTATTTTTAAATGTTTTAAATTGTACTAAAAAAAAAATAATTAAAAGTTACTGCATTATGTTAAAAATCCAATAAAAAGTTATATAGATAAATAAATACACTTTACATAATTTTTTCTCTCATTTTCTCGATTCTCCAATTCCGTATGCTTTTTTTAATGAAATAAAAAAAGCCACAGAACATCTACTTAAAAACAAAAGCTAATGCTTGGAGGACATTTTATCATCTAACTTTTTAATCACAAAAGTCCTAACTTTTTATGCTTATTCTAAACTTTCTTGTATATACTTAGTTTAATGAATTTATACTCATTTCATTTGGAAATAAATCTTACATAATCTCAAATACTTTACAGTGCACTTAAAAATATAATAAAATAGTTTTAGAATATTTATACACCTTAGAGGGAAAAACCTTAATTACCAAGTTATCTAACATCAAAAAAGAAAAAAATCAGAATTATTTTTATAGCAGTAATAATTTTTTTTTTCCCACTCATAAAATTTAAGAAAAATGTTTTAAAAATTCATTTTAATCTTATTAATTGATAAATAATTAACAAAAAAGCAATTTTTGTTTAGAATGATACAAAAAAGTAGTGTAGCAGTTAGTGACTTGGTGTTTTAACTAATAATTTTATTCATATCAAATAAAATATTCAATAATTGAATGAAGTTTCAGCAAAAAGTTGTTTTATAAGCCACATTAAATATTTGGCAATTCTCTCTGTATGAAATCACAATTTATGAAAATTTACTGCAACTAAAAGTTGTCAAATATTAAACGTGATTTTTTTAAATCAATTAGCATAAAATTATTACAATTAATACTGATAACTATATAGTTTACACTATAGGTTTATAATAAATAATAAATTAACATTCTAGAAATTTATTATTGTAAAAGCTTTCAGAGTATAAAATCAATAATGAATAAATTTAAAATTATTCTGTCATTGTAAAAATGTTAAATAAAATATATTCTTTAAGTTTTTAATTTCAATTGCTCGAGAGATATGGTACATTAATTTAAACTGAATTTACAACTGATTCATATAAGCCAACACTATACACACACAAAAAAAAAAAGGATCTATAAAATTTGTCCAGTTTTCAAACATAAATTATTTTTCATGTGTGCTTTTTGTATTTTTTATGGAAATTTTAATTTTCCAGGAAACTTGGTATTTGTAACTTGCTAATCAATAAATTCATTATTTTTATTCTTCGCTTATTTTTTATGTGCATTGTATTTGTAAAACTCTCATGGATATAAAGAAAATTTTCAGCTGCTTTAGTTATTATGGATTCATAAATGATATCTATTTAAAGTTGATTATCAAATGTCAAATTAACTTTAAGAATAAGTATCGTAAAAATTTGTTTTGAATTCATCATATGCCTTTCTTCAATTAAGATATAAATTATCATTAAATAAAATTATAATTTAAAGAAAAACTGAAAATAATTAAATATTAAAAACAAAGAGACACAGACAGAATACAAAATAAACAAAAGAAAATTTAAGGTTATGCAAAAGTAAATTTTATTTCACATCGCTACTTTCTAAATTATTCATCAAAAGCCAATCAAAATAAAAACAATTACTTAACAATCTTCATCCAATTGTTTCATTGACTTTCCATTCTTGTTTTTTAAAGGAAATTGACTCAGTTTAAAAATAATCTTTAAGAAATTAATATTTTTAATTATACATATACATTACTTAAGGAAAAAGTAATGGAATATAAATATTAAATAAAGAATTAAAAAGATATTTTTCAAAATTATATATACATTTCTTTTTAATATGAAATGCATTTAAGGATATGTAAAAAGGACCAAAATGAATATGTAACTTTTTATTTATATAAATTCTTTTTAAAATATTTCATTCAACACAAATTTTGAAATTGGCTATTCTTCTATTAAAGTAACATTAATTTATTAGTTTTAAATAATTTATAAATTGATATTATCTTGATTATTTTTAAACTGATTTTTACAAGCAAATTAGAGAAAATATCTGTAAATTATCAATTTATGTTTCTCAACTAAAAACAAACTTCTGTATTATTCATCCATTAATTGATTGATTTTCCTACCAATAAAAGATATACGAGTGACTTGCTACAACAATTTTAATTATGCAAAATACCATAAACAATTTAGAACAAACCAAAAAAGATTTGATAACATTTTATTAAGGTAATTATTTTAAAAGAATAATTATTATTATAATAAAGCGTTGTTAACTTTTATTATTATTAAATGTCTACTTATTTTCAGATTTTTTTATATATTTAAACAAAAAATTACCTTGTGATCAGGCGACATGCTCAGAGATGGGTTATGGAGTTCATCAAGCGTTGGACGATTTAATTGGCCGTGGACTGACATTACATTTCTGTAATGGTCAGCCCTAGGTAAAGCTTCTCTGGTATAATGTCTCAAACTTCGAACATTGTGAGTATCATAAGTACGCTCACAATCACCGCTATTTGCCATATCTGTCAAAGGCTGCCTCTCAGCTGTATCGGCATCTGCAGCAAATTTACATTTAGGTGTATCAGATGCAAAATCTACCTTAGCTACTTGAAAACGTGAATGTTTGGGATCAGTTAGAGAAGTTTTACGTTCCATTTCGACCCAATTTTCACCCTGGTTCAAAGGCGTGCTTTCGATATCTCCAGCGTCAGACATTCTGAAGAGTGAATGAACACCGGCGCGTCTGTTTTAAGTTTCCGCCACAACAAAATGCGCTGTTGTTCGAAGAACCGAGCAACGTTTATGCGCACAACGTTTACTCATTTCGTTTCAGTTCGCTTACTCGTTAGAAAAAGATTTGTGGCGAACCAGCGCCTCCTAGGTTAATTGTGAAAGAACTCGCATTTATTTTAAATAAATAAGAGATTGAAACTACAAATATTCGGATTTGATTAATTTAAATTTACGAATAAGAATAAGCACGCTATAATTTTTCAAAATTGATGTGAAAGGCTGTGCATGTAAAGGATAGTCTGAAGGGTGTAAACTCTTTGTGTTTCGTTTTTGTTTCGTCGTGCATCATACATTGTTTTTATCATTTAGTTAAAATAAAAATAAACTTCTACTTATTTAAGCTTCTGAACTAAAAAAAAAAAAATTGATTTCTAAAGGTTAAAATAAACCTTTTATTTATTATTAATATTTTTTTTTATAGTTTTTTTCACCTTTCCCAGAAAGTTATGATCTGAGAAGATTTGAACAACCACTTTTGGAAATTCGAATAGACTTGTTTGCTTGATTTTTCTTTTGATTGAAAAATTTATACTGTATAAGGGGACATATTAATTTCGGTTTTCTTATTTATTTTCAAAAGAACGGGGTAATTTCCTTAACTTTCAATTACCCACAACTACTAGGATAATATTGATGATTGCTGTCTTAATGTTTTAATTGTTTTTTAACCCATAAAATATCTGGGTATTATTTTGGGGATTGGGATATTTGGTGTCCTTGATCATTTTCAATTTTGTTTAAATTTCTTCCAGGAGTTTTGTTAAGCATAATATTTATTTACATAACAATTGAGTAATCATTAAATAATAATAATTAATAATCCTTAAATAATGTAATAAAAAAATTAATTCAAAGAAAAATTAATGTAAAATTGTTTTAAAAGATCGTTTGGTGAAAGTAAAGACAATTTTAATCCAAAGTGAAAATGATATTTTTCAAGAATAGAAAATCGTTTGTAATTCTAATTTTAATTTTTTAAGAATATTGTTATGTGTTTTGTTTTTGCATTAAAGTCTAAATTGTACGTGTAGCCTGTATATTGGAACATCCGATTACATTTTCTTATAGTTTTTCATTAATTAAACTTATTTATTTTTTAATTTTTATTTATCTTTTGACATTTATTTTTTCATTCAAAATTCATATTAATAAATAAATGTTGACAAAAATTTCAAATTTAATCGCAAATATTCTTTGACATAAATTAGAATACAAGAATTCTGACACAATTACTTTCTAAATTAAAAGAATTCTATGCTATTTTTATTTTAAAAAAAATTGGTTTCATGAGAAAAAATTTATTGAAAACAGTAATTCAGAATTAAAAAAAAAACTCCGATTAATATTTATGTATATATTCCTCAAAAGTTTTCTCGCATGTAGGATTTTTGTTCTAATTCCGTGAAAGAAATAATTACAATTTTTAAATGATTACAACATAAAAATAACTTCAATGTATCCCAAATATAATATGAAGATTAGACCTAATATTTTTCTTAAAAAATATAGATGGATATTTTTAAGCACAAATTTTCCGCATATGATTTAAATTCGTATTAAATTTGTCTATTTCACATTAATTTTCGGTCATAATTAAGAAATATTTTTTCTAACGCAACTTCCCACATTAAAAATTTTTTTTTGCTTAGAACTAATTTCATGCTGTTTTTTTTAGTATTTTACATTTTATTTAGTATTTATTTATATAATTAAAATATCTCCTGATTAGATCAGGCAGCAAAACTTAGAATAAAATTGCAAGAATATTTTCAAATATGGTAATACATAAATAGAGTAATTATTTTTGAATTCAAATAAAATTCAAAAATAATTCGATTAACTATAATATCATGGGTACAGAAAAAAAAATCTCCATCAATATAAAGAATCGAAGAGATACTTGCCAGATGCAGTGTTTTTGCTGTGTTATATTTGCTAATTAAAGAATAACTTAATGCATTTCGAATTAGTGGTTGTATGGTTACAATATTTTTTTTTTTCAATTTTAAGAAGATGAAATAAGCATTGTATAATAATGACATTTTCTTCCCTAAACTATTTATAATTAATTTCATTATAAAATGTATATGTCCTCATATTGTCACAGTGCTAACATATTTATGTTAATAAAGAATCATGCAATGAATAGTATTGTTAATCCAAACCACTAAAATATATATCTTTTAGTCATTAAATGTAAGAAAAAGGATGTAGTAAAAAAAATGGTTAACTGGGGGATCTTTCTGTGATTGATCCAGTCCCTCACAACGACTTGACATTGGTATGAGAAGTTCCGGTTCGAAACTAGATGTTATATGAGCTACATGGTCTATGTAATATGTCTGATGCTACAGCCTTTCAAATTGTGTTGACTAATAAGCACTTTAAGCCTAGATTCATAAACGTCTTGTGAGGAATGACGTATAAAAAATTTCCAATATAAAAAAAAAAATTTTATTAGGACTTTTGGGGGTTTATTCTGATAGGTAGACAGCAGAAATTTTTTTATCTGATGATAATAATAAAACGCTTCTATGATGATATCTATGATTAAAAAAAAAGGGGGTAAAATCTGATAGCCTTACAAGGAAATTACTATAGGGACTTTTAAGACAAAATGTGTTAGATCTAGTTTAATTATCCACTGGACGATGATAAGTGAAATCCAAACAAGACCCAAAGTGCTTACGTCAAGTGCTTGGGTCTCAAATCATCAGTTATCTCTTTATTATCTCCCTTACCTTATCTCTATACCTATTATCAGCTCTTCTTATCAATTTATCTATATTTTAACTAATCAATTTAATTCATCCAGTGTTAGCTTTAATTTTAATAAAACAAAAGGTAAATTTTTTTTAACTTTTAATACATTTAATCTTGATAAAGAGTTAAAAAAATAATGTTCTGAATACAAATTTTTGCCATCATCTTATTACATGAAATATTAAATATTACCTTCTACCTTGAAATACTTTTTTTATTTCGAAATGTTGCATATAAACAAGCTTTTTATAGATAAATTTATTTTTCCACTTTCTGAACATTAATATTCTTAATTAGTAATTCCAAAACGTTTTAAAGCGCATTGTATTGAAATTTCTGTGCAAGATAAGTAAATATTATTTTACAGGAAAAGAAGAATGCCAGAAGTCTGGATCAGACCGTTATTCTTACTTCCATTGCAAATGCAAATGCTTAGCAAAATCTAAACCTATGATTCCTTCTAAGATCAAAGCTAAATACCAAATTACAGAACTAAATGTCGACAGAAAAACAGCTACTACTAAGGATGAAGCACCACAAAAATATAAAAATTTCTGCTTGAGGCGTTAAAAATTCCAAAATTGTGGCAACTGCCCTGATGCCGAGCTTACTCCTCATCATGTGTTGATTACCCAATTGTTGCAGTCGCCATACATTGTCTGGATCATCCCTCGTATGAAGATTTATACTTCAAGCTGGCAATCAACACAGCCAATATTGTTTGGGAGCACCACGATATTTGATTCCCTTGTACTTTTCAATGGATACGACAACAACAGGGAAGAAAAGATTTTGAATGAATATGCGTAAAAGCATATAATTTCTAAAGTTTCTAAATTGAAAATAGGTAACAACCACAAAAAAATCCTCTAAAAACCCATAGCACAGTCCGTAATCCAAACAATAATTAAAGATTCAAAGCTTAAGAAACTGAAAAAGCTTATTGTCCACCGGTTTTTACCAAGGCGCCTAGCTGAATTTAGAAAACGTTGAGAAGTTCTTGCCTGAAATTCATTTACTATAGGTAATAAATGGTAATTCAGTGCGACTCTATTTATCAACTAGCCTAAATAATTGATATAAAAAGTTATAATTATTATCGAAAGAGCAGAAAAAAGATGTACAGTTTTGGTTCCGAAAATACAATGAATGATGCAGTCAGGAGTTAATGAATGTCGCTTGTTTCTCATACCATGGGAAATTAAAAATGTTAAATTAACTCATCGTAATATCAAAAATATATTTTATGTCCTAAATTTACAGAATAAAGTCAATTTCTTTACCTCGACAGCTTTCTAGAGTAAAACTGCATCATGACAAGCCACTAGTCATACTTCTGAACATTAATATTAGAACTTGTTTCTGCATCAGTCAAGTTCTTCATATATATCTTTTGCAACATATTACTGTAAAGTTCCTGGCATTTGACCTCTGGGCTATTTAGCGTGCCGAAAAAGTTCTTTCTGGGCGCCAACCTGCTACTATCGATGAACTTTGAAAAATTAGTTAAGAAAACTAGAACACAATACCTCCGTAAGTTTTACGAAAAATTTTGCCAAGTAAAGTATGATGCAATTTTAACCGGCTGAAAAGTTCATAGGCTGACTCATAGATGGTGCGACTAGTATTACATCCATATGATTTTTAGTTAGCCCTAACCTTCAAAAGACACGTGTATAAATGTGACATCTGTTGCACTATTAGTATGTGAGTTATAGCATTTTTAGTGAAAGCTACAGCATTTTTAATGTTCATCACGTGCACTCCACTCGACTGACTGTCGATTGGACTATCGACGCAAAAAATTCGGGTTTATTACGATTGAACAGCTCCAAACACTGCTTAGAATCATCAATTCGTTGTTGTTTTGGGTCGATTGTGAGCTCTGCGCGTTACCCACTTTGAACAGAACTTTCGCATATCCAAATATTCATTCACGATATGTTCTTTTGATATCTTTAGGGCCTGAGCTATCTCAATCGACTTCACTTTACGGTTATCAGAAATTATTTTGTGGACTTTTTTGATGTTTTCGTTGGTAACAGCCTCTTTGGGGCGTCCACTGCGCGCATCGTCCTCGGTGCTCATTTCGCCTCGTTTAAATTTAGCAAACCACTTCTCTACGGTTGATTTTCCCGATGAAAAGTCCGAATAATGTTTATCAAGCTGAAGTCAATAGTATTTTTTTTTTCGCTAAAAAGCAATGCTTTATTAACACACGAAATTTCCTTTTTATCCATTTTTTCAAACTAACAAAATTTGCTTCACTAAAAATGCTATAACTCACATACTAATAGTGCAACAGCTGTCAAATTTATACACGTGTCTTTTGAAGGAGGATACTAAAAATCATATGGTAATACTAGTAGCCCCATCAATGTGTCAGCCTACGAACCTTTCAGCCCACCTGTTATACCAGTAAAAAGGATGCGTCACGACGATCGAGTCATGACATATCGACATTCAAAACAAGCCACTAGTCATATTTCTGAACGTTAATATTAGAACTTGTCAACATCAGTCAAATTTTTTTTACGTATATATTTTCAATATATTACTATGAAGTTCCTAGCATTTTACCTCGGGCTATTTGGCGTGCTGGAAAAGTTCCTCTGAGCGCCAACTTGCCGCTGATGAACTTTGAAAAGTGGTTAAGAAAAATAAAACATAATACCTCCGCAAGTTTTACAAAAAAATTTTGCCAAGTAAAGCATGATGCAATTTTATAGTCCAGTAAAAAGATCATTACATTATATTTTCACATTTAATGCAATAATTAAAAGGCTCCAAAAATTTTATAAAAATGTATTGTTTAGTTCAAGTCCCATGGCAATGATTGCCACATATTTTATTTGTGTTTTAAATAGCTAATTTTGTACAAGCATTGTTCATGTGAATTTCTTAGTAATCAAGAATTACTTTCTTAGAATCAATAATTCAGAATAATTAGAATTAATTACGCAATCATTATTTAAATTTGTTAATTCATTTTGTTTAAACATTGAGCATATAAATTTGTCACCAATTTGTTTCTTTCTCTTTTATATAGATAGTAAAAATTTGAATGTCTTTTTTATTAGAATTTTACGTTAATTTGATAAAGTTTTATTTATCTAGTGATATCATAGGTGAGGGGAGGGTCTTAATCAATATTTTAAGGTTATTAATAGTACGAATAAACTGATTCTATTTTATCAATTATCTTCATTTGCTGCTGCATATGTTAGATTTTTTTTATTCTAGTCTTTGAACCTGCATTTTTAAATATGCTTTATTAAGTAAATAAATAACTCTTCTTTCAAAATGCCTTTCATTTGTCTAATATATATTTTCTACCTGTTTTTATTTATCTAGTTGATTGACTTTTTTTTATAAAAAACTAATCTGCTGTTAAAACCCTGGTGCAGGAAAATTCTACACCAGATCCAATGGACCCCATAGCAGATGACTGGTGCATGGTTAAGATTAATATGCAACTTCACTTTAGCGAGGAACCACGAGTGCTGAAGACTGACTAAATCTTAAGACAACGCTCTGCGGTCATATTAGATAGAAACCTACCGTTTAAAAGTGGATTCCGAACCACTACAAACATCCATGGCACCTCGAGCCAGAGAGTTAGCCACTCGGCCATCAGGCTCCAAAGTATAAATCTTAATTTGACTAATCTTTCTTTGCATAATATCAGCAAATTTAGAAACTTCACGAGGTTTACCTTATTGTGTATTTATTTTAAGTAAAAATTTCACTATTTTGTTATGTTTTATTGGACTAGTTATTAACACCAAATCACCACTCGCCTGGATGACGTGGAAGGCATGTGATCAGGTGGCAGTGGTATTTAACTGGTATTAAGTGGTGGTATTAATCCATGCCAAGGCGGGTTGAAACTGTGTTGCGAGCCAAAGGTGGGCCAACTTGTTATTGACAGCTGGTCATAATGTTTTGGCTCTTGAGTGTATTAGCTATAGTGATTAATTGCCATATTTTTTTAAGGAGTCGATGATAGTGTGATTACTGACTAACGAAAATATGAATTTCGATTGGATGCATTTTATATTTATTATATGGTATTTATATTTATTTTGTAACTATTAGGTGTTTATTTTTTAAAATTTATTTAAATCTGGTCAGAAGAAAAGAATATGGAATTGATTTTTTCAGAAGAAAGTTGAATGTTCGATATATATATATATATCCGAATATAAGCAGTTCGATATATAAAGTCGAGATTGCGTTTTTCTTTTCAAAAAATTTGCCTGAATTCCGAAAATATATGTAAGCTGAAATGATTTAAAAAAAAAAAATCTTGTAATTTTAAACATGTTGTCATGAGTGCGAAAATGTTGCCAAGCAACGAATATTTTTCAACAAATCATTGTTTTGTAATAAAATCATTGATAATCATTGTATCATTGTAATCATATAAATCAATCAAATCATTTCAACCAAATCATTTTCAAAATCACCATTGTCTATCAAATCATCAGCGCTTGCCATCATAGTAAACAAAGTCACCAGCGACGATAGTAATAACTATGGGTAACCTTATCGGAAGCTAGCACATTGATCTATTCAATTGTTGTATTAAATAGAATCTGTGGTATCAATTCTAGTTTTCTATGCCTTTTTATGTGCCAATTATTCACATTGTTCTAGTGTGCATTTTGGTACTTTTCCTTGAGCCGGGTGCAATTTTTGCCAACATCAGCTATTTTCGTTTTGGCAACAAAACAGCAATTGTATTGTAGATTATTACAGAGATCCTTGGCCGCTTAGCGGCCACTAGCTCCTTCTTTTGTAAAATGTTGAAACATATCTCTGGTCTCATGCCCTTTGAGTTAATAAGCAAAATAGATAATTAAATGCCCTTTTCTTAAAAAAGAGAATTATTTATTTAATAAAATAATAAAATGAAAAATTTCAAAAATGTAGATGTTGATGAAATCAGTTGCATGTAATAACCCAGAATGAACAAAACAGCAATATAAACAATTTCGAATGTAAAAAAATTCCTTCTCTTAAGACAAACTCATTTCATTTTAATTTTTTTTTTTTTTTTTTCATAAACTTAAGAAATATAACTTAAAGAAATGAAAACGTGCTATATTTGGCGATTTATCTCTTGGGAAAAATCTCGATACTCGGCGATTTATCTCTCATCCGTTTAATGGAAAAGTACATACGCTTTGTACCAGATTAACTGATTCACATGTAAGCCGACTCCCATAATTTAGCTTCAGAAAAAATTCAAAAATCTCTGCTTATGCACGGAAATATACTGTAGTGTGCGAACACATGTATTAAAAGAGGGGATGTTGGAATTTTTATGCTTTAGTTCGCGCCAGGCAGCGCCACGTGGTAGTTTTACAGAAATCGTTTGGAACCGTTTCAGAATTGCGCTGTTGTTGTGGAAACGGGCTGTTGCCGTGGAGACCAGCAGTTGCTGTGGAAACGAGTTGTTTTATTCTAAAAAGAACATTTTTCTTCCAGTTGAGCTTTTGCTATTGAACTGTTACCATCAACCCTGTATATCTTTGTAACTATTGCTTGTGAATAAATGAAGATTCCATAAATGTTTGTATGGATTGATCAATACTTCTCGAACCAGCAGAAAGCTGCGGCTAACCAGAAAAAACTGAACCACCGAAAGAAAGAAAAACGATAGTCGTTGTGACAGGGGATATGGGGTGATTGTAATTTCTGAACATTAAAAGTTCTAATTGCAATCCAGGCATATTGGAAAATGAAAGTGGAATGGGCTTAATTAATTACCTTAATTGAAGGTTTAAACAAATATTAATATACCAAATATTCAAGATGAAGTTTTTTTTTTTTTTAAAAAAAATTAATTTTTCAAGCCTGAAATCATAATGAAAAATATCACCCAAAAAAGATTGAAAACTTATTCTGTCTTTCCATTAGTTTTTAGTGATCTCTTCAACATGTTATTATAGTTATCTATAATTTTACTTAATAAATCGTTAAAATTTTATATTTTAATTGCATTTATCTAATATTAAGCATCTTTTGAGGATTCTCTGCTGATCTTCCAATCATTCCTTACAATTTTACATTTTGAATAAAGTAATGTGTAAAATACTAGCACACTGGAGCTCGGTGCCACAAATGTCGGGTTCGAGACCCGGCGGGGCCATGGATGTTTTTGTAGTGGTTCGGAATCCACTTTAAACCGTAGTTTAGGGTCTAATACTACTGTAGAGCGTTGGGCTCACAACCTTACCCCTTAAAAAGTGATTAGCGCTCAGGGCCACAGGTTTCGAGTTTGGGTCTCGAGGTATCATGAAGATTTGTAGTGGTTCGGAATCCACTTTAAACAGTTGGGCCTGGTCTAATATGGCTGTAGAGTGTTGGGCGTAAGGCTGACAGCCCTACTCCTTAAAAAGAAAAGATCTCTTGTACCGAAATCTGTCAGTAGGCAGACGGCCTTGGCCCATCATGTGGCTGTTGCACCAATGAAAAAAAAAAGAAGAATGTGTAAAAATAGTAATCGAACATATCTAAGGCGCTGCTAAAACATTATTTCATTTGCAAGTTACTTTCCGGCTATAACATTACTATACCTGTTTAAAAAATGCAAATGAAATAAATTAAGGAGAAAGTATGTATAAAGAAGTATGGGAATTAAATTACATAATTAGGAATTACAATGTACTCCAATAACTTGATATTTCTTTTACTTTTTTGTTCAGAAGTTCAGTATTCCAATTGAAAAATTATCTCGATATGCAAAAAGAAGGAGAAATTCTCATAAAATTATGTAAAGATTTTGGAATGAACAATGTCTTTGATAATTGAAGAATGAAGATAAATTCCTGCGGAGATCCTAGTCGTGGTCACATGATAAGCTCGTGGCTCAGTGATAACGTGCGCTGCTGGTGAGCATTAGGGCTGAGGTTCCATCCCCTGGTGGTATCGTTGTAGACATTGTTTCATAAATGAGGAGACTTAATGGCATTTGTGATGTTCAGTATCTAGCCTCGTTTGTCAGACTACCTGGAGGGATTGAATTTTTAGGTGAATGGGGGGTAGTTCTCCCTAAAAAGTCCTCCCGGAAGGCAGCGCCCTCCTTCTTTTAGTGAATCGAAGCCAAGTCAGGCTTTTAGCTACGGGTGTTCTATCTCAACAGTTCCCTCTATCCAAGCACTTTACCCCCGTCCCCGGAAGGCACCCCCCCTCTTTATCCATGAGCACTTTACTCATATTGCATGTTCGTTCAAAGTGCATGTTCTGTCCTCCCGGAAGGCACCGTCCTCCTTCTTTAGCGAATCGAAGCCAAGTCAGGCTTTTAGCTACGGGTGCTCTATCTCAACAGAAGCTCCCCGTTCCCTCTATCCATGAGCACTTTACTCATATTGCATGTCCATTCCGCGATGCCGGACACTGAGGATCAGTCGCAACAACAACAACATCAAATGAAGAGTAAGTGTGATTGATGAGCAACATGTTTTCTTGTGACGTTTTAAAATTTATGTTTATTTAGGTACTTCCGCTTAAACTACTCCTTTAGGTACAGGATATGAAGGATGTACAGTTGTTTTGTTTTTTTCCCCTCTAACTGACCAGTTAAGAAAAATAAGTTGACCAGGATGGGGGGCATTAAAAAAATATTGAGATGGAACGTAAACAACAATCTTGTTTTTGTCATACGAGACAAGTTTTTGGACAAGTTATGTAGTTTCAGAAAGGATGAGGTTTGCTTATGGTTTAACTAAACAGATTAGGATGATTTTAAAGTTCCTACGGGAATTTCAAGTTCCTGCCGGAAATGAGTTCTGTACAAAATCATTTTGAGATTATTTATTATTGCCGTGTAAAGAGATAACAATCTTGTGAAAAAAAAAAAGGTTTCACATTAAGAGAAATTTCAAATCATTTTGATAATTTCAATGAAAACAGAAATCCATTTAAAAAAAACTGAGTAATAAAAATTGAAAGCATTTAAAAAAACATCTTTTTTTTTAAAAAACATGCAGTAAATTAAATTTAGATGTATTCATTTACTGAGCATAAAAAAAATTATACAGTTTCTTTGAAATGTCAAAAATTCAGAAGTATTTTCGTGATACACCTAAGTCTTCAATATTTCTATTAATTAAAAAAAAAAAGAATTTTAAAAATAGAATTTGAAGGTAAAAGGAATATGAAAGTTTCTCTCAAATCTTTAAGGTTTAAAACTGTAAAAAAAAAAAAAAAAAAAAAAAAAAGAGTATATTTTCTTTTACAGTTATTTTATGTCTTATATAGTTGCAAAAACATATTAATATTTCTCTTACTTAGGGTCAGAGAACACACCAGGTCTACCAGGTGAATAATGAATTGATTTGGCTCGAATTAAGGTATATTGGCTCGAAACCCGACAAGTGAAGCCACTTCCATGTTTATATGGCGGAAATATATGGCAGGTGGCGTTGCATAAGTTGGGAAATCATTTCGTTCGGGTCCAAATCCGCTGATGGCGTCCGTTGTAGTCAGTGCTTTCAGAATCGACAAGACTTGAGGGAGATTGGAAGTAAAGTGTTTCCTACTGATAGTCTGGTTGGCGGATGAGAATTCTGTGGGATTTTCCTGTATGACATACAAATGTAGCAGCAGCCTGATGGCCAATTGATTAGCACTCTGGCCTTTGGTACCACAGGCATGGCCTGATGGAGTGGCTATCGCTCTGGGCTCTCGGTACCACAGGTATTGGTTCGAATCCCGGCGGTGCCATGGATGTTTGTAGTGGTTCGGAATGCACTTTAAGCTATAGGTCCCGGTCTCATATGACCGTAGAGCGCCACAAAGCCCAATCAGACTTCTTCTCACCCACATCATTCCCAAACTGTAAAGGGGCAACTCAGCTCTGGGCATGGTGATGCGGATGGGGCGTAGTAGTAGTAGTGGTGGTACCACAGGCTTCAGGTTCGAATCCTGGAGGGGGCATGGATGTTTCTCCGTGGTTCGGAATCCACGTTAAACTGTAGGTTCCATTCTAATTAGCCTAAACTGTTCAAAAAATAACCATAGAGCGACAAACCAAACCAACCAAATGTAGGGCAACTGCCCGTAAAATGTCCTCTTCAAAGATGATGTCCCGCCCTTGTTAATTGGTGATACATTAGACCCAACGATATGCAATTCCAATAAATAAATAAAATAAATAAAAATAATAATAATAATCCTCAAAAATAAATAAAATTAAGTTTTCGATGATTTTTTTCTATGAGTTCGTAGTCGGTATAGATTTTTTTCAAAATGTAATTTTTAAGGAACATACTTTTTATTGCTTATAGAAAAGTTTCGATGTAATATGATTGTATAAAGTTTTCACATCAACATTTTATCTTAAAGTTGAATTTTATGTTTTCCTACATTTTAATAACTTCTTGTTCTTCAATTAGTTTTACCCTACTTTCTAAAACAAATTAAATCTTATTTAGTTGGAGTTTTCCCGATTTTCTCGCTTACTACGTACAAATGCAGAGCAAAAAAATACCCCTAAAAGTTTTTCTGGGAAACGCAAGTTCCTTAAAAATTAAATGGTGCTTAAAACAATCAGAAAGTACTCTAGTTTAGCAAGTTATGAAAATGGTCAACAAGTACTTTAACAGCATGTGAATAAAGCAAAAAAATATGAGTACATAATAAAAATAAATTTTTTTCATTCATGATTCTTGTAAAAATATATATATATATATTATTTTTATATTATAAAAATTTTTTTTTTTCATTTTGTACACATATGTACTTGCTTTGTGTTACCTTAAAATATCTATCTATCTATCTACCTATCTATCTATCTATCTATCTATCTATCTATCTATCTACCTACCTATCTACCTACCTACCTATCTAACTATGTACCTACCTACCTATCTAACTATGTACTTACCTACCTATCTATCTAACTATGTACCTACCTACCTACCTATCTAACTATGCACCTACCTACCTATCTAACTATGTACTTACCTACCTATCTATCTAACTATGTACCTACCTACCTATCTATCTAACTATGTACCTATCTAACTATGTACCTACCTACCTATCTATCTAACTATGTACCTATCTAACTATGTACCTACCTACCTATCTATCTAACTATGTACCTACCTACCTATCTATCTTTGTACCTACCTACCTATTTATCTTTGTACCTATCTATCTATCTATCTATGTACCT
This sequence comes from Caerostris extrusa, assembly GCA_021605095.1. Taxonomy (NCBI): domain Eukaryota; kingdom Metazoa; phylum Arthropoda; class Arachnida; order Araneae; family Araneidae; genus Caerostris; species Caerostris extrusa. Next base: position 113,621 of record BPLR01015245.1, read on the forward strand.
ATCTATCTATCTATCTATCTACCTATCTATCTACCTACCTACCTATCTATCTCTCTCTCTACCTACCTCTCTACCTCTCTCTCTCTCTCTATCTCTATCTCTATATATATATATATATATATAATACAGCTCATTGAAAATTACACGCGATTTAGACATAGTTATATAGTTTTCGATATATATCGAATATATGCGCATTCGAAATATCGATATGCGCATTATATATAAAATTATATAATGTGCATATCGAATGCGCATATATCGATATGTGCATTATATAATTTTTGTCCTTAAAAATATAATCTACATTTTCTTGCTTTGAAAGATTTCAAAATCTTTTTATCCGAAAATCCACTATCAAATATGTTCAGCTGCCGCATGAATGGTTAACTGTTCAAATGTGACATAATACAGGTGGAACGGTACTGTGTGTATGGATTTACCTGTATGTTTTTCTTTTCATTTTATTCGGAATGTCTTCACAATATCTTTCAAAGTAATCTTTAGTAAAAATTTCTTTGCATTTATTCGTGAGTTAATAAACATTTTGCAAGTCATAATTGCAATCGAAAATTATGAAAAATTATTACTTTATAAAAACTTGAAAAGTTTAGTTATAAATTCTAATTTAAAAAATAATTTAAATCTTACTATTTAAACACTAAATGAATATCTTATATATATATATTGTTGCATAACTGAAATCAATTTATACAAAATTATTACAATTAAATAAATGGCAAACATGTTTTCGTATTAATAATAAATGAATAATCAAATGTAACAGATGTGTAGTTTGATTATATAATTATGTAACTATTTTTAGCTTTCTTTGTTTGTTTATTATTCTTTAAATGAAATAAAATGACACTTTTTCAATATTTGAAAATACGTGAAGGAATAATTATGCTCATTATTAAAAAAAAAAAAAAAAAAAACTCTGGCGCTCGGTGCCAAGAGGGTTTCGGGTTCGAGTCCCGGCGGTATCATGGATGTTTGGAGTAGTTCGGAATCAAAAACCGTAGGTCCCGGTTTAATATGATGGTATAGTGTTGGACTGACAACCCTATCCCGTAAAAAAAGAAAACACCTGTCTCGAAATCTGCCAGTAGGAAGACGACCTTTTGCCCTCCATGAGGCTGTTGCTCCAATGAAGTACACTGGTGGACAAAATTAAGAGATGGAAGGCATTTTCGCTCATTTCTCTAAAAATACCGCACAAAAACCTGGACAGTTGATTGCCATATATAGTCACTGTAGTGCTATTGGCCCGAGATAAGTTTACGTATTCTTGTGGGCGTTGCTAAGCCAGCAGGAGGTATAAAGTCCGCATCGAGATGTTCATCTCATTACACTCTTCAACACAGTTGCAGATTTTAGTGCATTTTTTGAATAATCTTGTTGTTTCTTGCTGATTTTTAGGTGAAATGAGTGAACATCATCGTTTAGACGAAGGTATGAGGTGGTGAATTGTGAGTAGACTTGAGGCAGGCCAGTCCCAAGCTCAGGTTGCTAGGGAATTGGATATAACACCAAGCGTCATTTCCAATTTGTGGAGTCAATTTAAAACTAGTGGGACAGTATGCAGACGACCAGGACAAGGTCACCCGAGGGCTACAACGGCCAATGAAGACCGGTATTTGTTCCTTTCAGCTAAGCGCCAGAGGACGGCTACAGCCACTCAATTGCCTAGGGGCCTCGCTGCTGCTACAGGAACATCAATTTCGAGTAAGACAGTTTCCAGGAGACTCCATGAAAGAGGGCTGTATGCCAGGAAGCCTGCTATTTGCATCCCACTCCCCTCCCTCCCACAAAAGAGCGCGTGCAGAATGGTGCAGACAACATCAAAATTGGACACAGCTTCAATGGGCTAATGTTCTCTTTCACCGATGAGTCCAGATCTACAACCTGATTCTGGACGGTTATTGATATGGAGAGAACCTGGAACCTGATACCATCCTAGCAACATTATCGAAAGGGACCATTATGCTGGTGGAGGAGTCATGGTTTGGGCAGGGATCATGCAAGATACATGCACACCGCTCCATGTGTTTGACAATGGTTCTGTGAATACCCAGAGGTACAGGCAGGAGGTCCTAGAGCCCTATGTGCGTTTTTTCAGGGCGCTGTTGGCCCCGAGTTCATTTTTATGGACGACAATGCGCGACCACATAGGGCTCTTATGGTTGGTGAGTATCTGGAAAGCGAGGATATTCAACGAATGGATTGGCCAGCCAAATCCTCCGACCTGAAACCTATTGAACATGCTTGGAATGCTCTTGGGAGATCTATTGTGATGCGCCAATCCCCCAGAACCATTCTGGAGTTAAATTTGCTCTGGTAATGGGTGGGTCTTCCACAAACCCTCCTTAACACCCCCTTATTAACAGCATGCATACTGTTGTGCATGCTGTCTGTCTGTCAAGTTACCATACTAGAGGCAACCACACTGTAAAGCCTCAATTGTCATCTTTTATCCTTAAGTTCAGACTACATTGGATTTATTGGCAATAGGTCATGCCAGTGAATGGCACTTTCATTTTTGCTTTGCATACTTTATTATCATGGAATAAGCTATATCCATACCAAATTTCATTCATTTATATTCAGTATTTTCTGAGATATTTGGGAAAATGTCTTCCATCTCTTAATTTTTGTCCACCAGTGTATATACATATGCATATATATATAGTAGCGGGGCCTGAATGGCCTAGTGGCTAGTGCTCGGTACCCCAGATTTCGGGTTCGAGTCCCGGCGGTGCCATGGGTGTTTGTACTGGTTCGGAATTTAAAAACCGCAGGTCCCGGTCCTAATAGGATCGTAGAGCGTTGCGGGGGCATTGCTACTTCGCGTCCGTGGCTTATCTTGGTTACATGCGCCCCCTAATACAAAGTGAGTAACGTCTGTGCAGCGCTTGCCTTAAGGCATCAAGACAAAGAATATATTTGCCAGCTGCATCAGAAAGAAAAAATATATATATATATATGGCTTTAAAAGTGTTCGTAGTTACACTTTAAAAAATTGTGGAAAAAGCTCTGTATCCTGGAACTGAATTTGAAAATTAAATTCAATATTTTTCATATCATCTAGATGTAATTATTGACATTTTCTATTTATAAATATGAAAATGCGATAGGGAAGAAACATGCCACAAAAGTAATAGTGCACAGAAACTGAAGCATTTTCAAATAAATTTATAAAATAAATTATCGTCTTTCCTTTTACTTTTAATTTTTAATTTTGGGGACATTTATAAAATTGTTTGAATTTAATATTTGCTTGCTTACTTCGTTATATTCCATGTATTGTTTGAAAATGTCTGAAGGAAGCTGTGAACGGCATTTAAAAAATTGATTAATAACTAATTTTCATCACAGAATTAAATCAGATCTAGATATTGCTAAATTACTAAATATTCCCAGACAAAAATCTATAGGAACTAGAGATGGGAAAAAAAAAATGTTCATTTTCTTTAACAATAATAATTGTTGATGCGAATATAAATTAACGATTAATTTTAACAGCTTAATTTTTTTAAGGTGTTGAAGATATTTACATTAATACTATAAAACCAACTGCATTTACTTTAATTCTAGCATAGAATATATTTATCGAAACCCTAATTAGAAAAGAAATGTTACGTTTTTGTGTTATATTTTCTGTATCCAACAATTGCACTGAATTTTTTTTTTTTTTTTTTTTCATTTGCAGAAAATTAAATTTCATAATTCGATATATTGGACTAAAATAATTAATTAAGTGCATTTTGAATTAGTTCCTTTTCTTAAAATTTATATTAAAATAGATATTATTTTTTATAAAAGACTTTTTGCTTGAAGTTTTTAATCACAATGAATATGTTGATTAATTAACGTAAAAGATTTATTTATAATTATAACAAAAATTATTGAAATTCTTAAAAAGAAACAAAGATTGATGAAGCAAATATGGTTTTGAATGTCAAAATTTTTTCAAACTTAAATATAATTAACTTTTTTAATGCATTTCTGAAAAGATAGCAATCATAAATTTATGCATAAAAATCGCTATTGATACATCTATAAAATTTATCCTTGGTTAAGAATAACATTCTTTTGGAAGAAATTTTTTGAAGATTCATCTTTGCTTTGTTTTAGTTAACGTTCTTTACTTTGAAAAGTTTTGTTGATAAAAAAATTTTATCAATAACTTAAAGAAAATAAGGTTTTAACTTCTCAATACGCTAAATTTATGTGGAGTTAAAATAAAATAACATTACCGCGATTGTGAGAGTTAAATTTAACGCAAATCTGAATGAAGCTCTAATCAATCTATCCCTGTCAAAGGATTCAGTTTTTTTTAACAGGCGTTAAAATCAACTGCAAATATAAAACATTTCTGTATGATGAATGAAGTGGTATATATCCGAATCATGGACAGCTAAAATCGTGAAACCTGTAATTCCCCCTAGCGCCGAAAAATAACAACAAACATTGTTCAATTCAGCAATTCGGTGTTAAAAAGTAGCCTACCTTTTAACGCCATCTAGTGTCGAAGTCGAGTACTACTGGAAAAAATAACCATTAATTCTTCATTTCATCAATTGAAGCTGATCACTATTTTTTGTCAATGTAGTTAAATTAATAGTTACTTTAATATTTGAAGTTTACTTTTGCACAACCTTAGTAAGAATCAATCCTTGGTAACACGGCGAAAACACTGGTGGTAATCCAGCTCTTTTAACACAACAGTTGATAATTATCACATTATTTGAAAACCAAATTGTGCAAACTTTGTTTTAAAAGTTTTGTTGCTCATTCATTAGTACAATTTCTGGAAGACAAGGGAAAGATAAGTCGTTTGTATTTTTTGTTACCGTTATTGAGCGATTCCTTTAAGACTATTACTGAATTATGCTTATATCAGTTTTTGCTGTTTTTTAGTGTGGCATTTACAATTACCTCTAATCTTCGTGAAAGTGGGATAATTGTAAACATAATTTACCACCTGACTTTATCCTATTCTGGTTTGTGCAGGGTTGCAAAATGCTACGTACATACCTGAGAAATAAACCTCCCTCCTCCTACAATTTAGAGTGGCCTGGTGGCCAGCTGGCTAACGCTTTGCCCTTGGGTGCTTCAGGTTCGAATCTTGGCGGTGGCATGGATGTTTGTTAGGGGTTCGGAATCCACGTTAAATTGTAGGTTCCGATCTAATTAGCCCAAAGATTACACTAAGTGACCGTAGAGCGATAAACCAAACCAAACCTCCTACAATCTAGATGACTTGGAAGCAGATGTAGTAAATAGGAATAAAACATAGAGTATCTGAAGAGGCTTATGGAGTTCCAATAGCGATAATATATCATAGAATTTAAAGAAGAAAGTGTAGTGATGATGATGAATGAAGTGGTATATGGAGATATGAAGCAACAAGGACTATAATCCCCTAATCACTATATATATGAACAGTTAGTTTTTTCTTATTTTTAATATGTCACTCACCACAACGCTCTACGATCGTGTTAGACCGGGACCTACAGTTTAAAGTGGATTCCGAACCACTACAAACATCCATGGCACCGCCGGGACTCGAACCCGAAACCTGTGGTACCGAGCGCCAGAGCGCTAGCCACTCGGCCATTCAGGCCCAAGAAAAAGTGTAGTATAAATAGAATGGGGGCTTATCAACCTACTGAACTGCTTAAGGAGGTAGAGTAGTAGGAGTCTCTAGTAAAATGTCTTAATGCAAGATCACAAATGTTTTTTTTTTTTTTTTTTTTTTTTTTTTTCCTTTTGAAAAGCAAGAAATAAAAAATATTTAAAAGAAATAAAATACTTGTTCAAGAATTCTTTGATGTCAATAAGCTTCAGACTAGAATTCGAAAACAACCTGACCAGGCTGTTTATTCCAATCAACTACCATGAGTTGATACCAATTTGGTTTATGAAACGACATCAATCAATTGCTATAACAGCCTTCAGAAGCGTGGCAGAAATCACAAAATTTACCAGAGACCCATTTGTCATTTATAGATTGTATGATACAGTAAAACTCATTACTCATTAAATTTAAATTCGTAACTCATTTGATGAAGAATATGCATAGTTGGTGGCTTTGCTGGAAACTGGCTTTGTCAATGATTCATCTAGGTTGAGAGTCACTGGATTGAAACGAGACTGTTTACAATTACCCCTGTGACGAAAGGATAATTATAAAATGCTGAGGTCATTGTAAGTTAATTGATAATGAAATGATAACAAAGTAGATAAACTTTTACTAGGAATGTGAACTAATAATTTAGTGACGATTTGTTTACTTATTTTCACCTATTGTTTGTTGGGCCTGAATGGCCGAGTGATTAGCGCTCTGGCACTCGGTACCACAGGTTTCGGGTTCGAGTCCCGGCTGTGCCATAGATGTTTGTAGTGGTTCGAATCCGCTTTAAACTGTAGGTCCCGGTCTGTTTAGCCCTCGTGCGCATAAGATGACCGTAGAGCGACCAACCAAACCAAACTTATTGTTTGTTTAAAAAAGGTAAAGTGAAACTTAAAAATTATGTTTACATTTACCCCACTTGACCGTATATGATGTGCATGTAATGTAACTTTATTTTCTAAAAATTCAACTTTTAAAAAAATGGTTTAAAACCTCTATCAGTTCAGTGAAATGTATAAAATAAAGATTATATAAAACAACACCTAAAAATTAAACTTTGACAATGATAAAGCGATAAATATTTCATAAAAGGTATTTTCTAATTGGACTGAAATATATGTTCAATTTTTTTATATAAATAATCCACGTTACTTGGTAACTTTACTGATACATTTTTAAAAATTTTTAGCATGTAGCATGTGTTTAACTGCCATTTGTATTTTGAAAACAATGTTTTTGAAGTTGACTTTAGAAATACAGCTTTTAAATGTCTTTTTTTTTTTCTTTTTTCAATATTTGTAAATTCTGCCAAATTCGAAAGGCGATTTTATTTATTTATCAAAACACCCCGAATTTCTTTGGAGTGAAACAAAAAAAAAAAAAAATAAATAATAATAATAATAATAATAATTTGCATTTCATAGACTTACTAGTTTTCGTTTCAAAATGCAATAATACAAAATAATTTCAAAAACGCAATAGCACAAAAATGCAACAATACAAAATAATTTCGAAATGCAACTATGCAAAAATAGTTTCAAAATGTAACAATACAGAATAGTTTCAAAATGCAACAATACAAAATAGATTCATATGCAACTATGCAGAATAGTTTCAAAATGCAACAATACAAAATAGTTTCAATATGCAACAATACAATATGGTTTCAATATGCAACAATACAGTATGGTTTCAATATGCAACAATACAATATGGTTTCAGTATGCAACAATACAATATGGTTTCAAAATGCAACAATACAGTATGGTTTCAATATGCAACAATACAGTATGGTTTCAAAATGCAACAATACAGTATGGTTTCAAAATGCAACAATACAGTATGGTTTCAATATGCAACAATACAGTATGGTTTCAATATGCAACAATACAGTATGGTTTCAATATGCAACAATACAGTATGGTTTCAATATGCAACAATACAGTATGGTTTCAATATGCAACAATACAGTATGGTTTCAATATGCAACAATACAATATGGTTTTAAAATGTAACAATAAAATTTGATTTCAAAATGCAACAATACAAAATTAAAATATCAGAATACTTATATTTAATTTGCAGCTACTAAATTTTTGTATCTTAAGCTTTCTAAATAATTAAGATAGTTTTCATAATACACATTAGGTTACACGTCTGTTCATTATTTCTTTTATTTGCCTTGCTGAATGGGAAAAGCTCTTTCTTTGTAAGTCATTCTAATTTTTGCTTTTTTAATGTATTGAAGATATTGCTGCATGCTTATGGATTTCAAATAAACAGAGAACTTTTGCAAATATTTCTACAAATTGATTTGAAATATATTCAATATAACTTTGTTTAAAAAGTTGTTCAGTAACGTAATTTTAAAAATAAAGTGGTGGATATTTTGCAAATTTTAATCACTGTGTTCTGTAAGTTTTAATTTAATATTTACTGTGATGCAAAAAATAATTGAGAAAAATCACAATGAAGATAAAGATTCATAGAACAAGTAATATAAAAAAAAAAAAATTCTTTTAAGTCAATTCCTACTTTTTTTCACTATATTGCAGAGAGTCCTTTATAAATAATTTTCATTCACTTTTTTAAGTTTATCTGGCGCCATCTATTGGTAGATATATGCAACTTAAATTAAAAAAAAAAAAAAAACTAAAAGTTAATTAATTATTACTGAATTAATATTTGAATTAATATTACTGAATTAATATTTGAAAAACTGTATTAACGTCAAGTGTCATCCACTACAAGTTAAAAAAATGTATTTGAACTGGAGTGGATGAATAAAAAGTATTTTATGAACGATTGAAAATTTGAACAAGATATATATAGGGAGAGTGTGACCTAATAGAAGGAATTGAAGGAAAAAAAAAAAAGACATAGATGGAAGCGGCTCGTAACTTGCAAAATGGCGTATTTGCATATTTAAAATAATACTAAAATCACAACAGTGCTATCGTTCTTGTATCAACCGTCAACCTTCCGTAAAAGTTTAGTTTTGCGACAATATATATATATATATATATATATATATATATATTATATAAATTAGGTTTTCTTTTTTAATTACAATTATCAAATATTTTGATGGCCTGATGGCCGAATGCACTCTGGCGCTCGAACCCCGACAATGCCATGGACGTTTGTAATGTCATGGGGTCATGTTAAATTAAAAATTCCTGCAAGGCGAATAACATTCTCTAATTATATATATATTTTTTAACATTGGGACAGCATAACCATGATAGCATTTACCACGATAATGTCTTACTACAACGATGTTCACAAAACCAAATCACTGTGATAAAATATCAATATCATCAGAGTGATCATTTTGCCACAGCTCTAAAATTTTTACCGTCATAAACATTCATAAATTCAGTTCGACACAATACTAAGAAAACAGACTTTCCATGCAGAAATACAATTAAATGAAAGTTGCTATATACTTTTTTTAGGGCAAGTTGTGGAAAGGTAATAAAGGTGACACTAGGTGTCGGAATTCTTTGGTGTCTGGCAAGAACACCCTGAGGACTACAATGCGTTCAGCGAGAACATTCCACAAAATGTGAAATGGATATTGCCCCTCTTACGTTCTATCTGCTATCTGGAATCGAAGACTGCTGGCCTTCCAGCAAAATTAGGACCACACAAGTTCGGTTTGGGTTTTTCTTTGACAGGGACATGGTTTTAAGGGTCAAGGTCAAGGATGTTAAGAAAATCTGGGTTTCACCGTGACTTGCGATACCCCGCGATAAAGTGCGAAAAGCTTTCGTGACAGGAAATAACAAAAAAGATAACATAGAATGTGTAAAATAAATATATTGTTATCTCAGTAAATAAAATATATTGTTTCTACGTAAAATAAACAATCGTTTTGTTTTTGGAGAGCTTGTTGAGAATATCCATGTTAGTAAACTGAGAAATTCTTTTAGAGTAATCCATCCAGTAGCTTTTGTAAATAATGCCAATTTTAATGTCTTTGACGGCAGTAAGATCTTACAAACTCAATGTTATAATACAATTTTAATGATAGTTTATTTTTTTCAAAGCAAAGTTGTTCTTAAATATATTGTGTCAAAATCATGAAAATGTTTATAAGTTAAGTGTTTCTTTTTTCTTCCAATAATTGCAACTCTTCAATAAATTGCAGCCTGATGGCCAATTGGCTAGAGCTCTGACCTTTGGTACCACAGGTTTCAGGTTCGAATCCTGGTGGTGGCATGGATGTTAGTGGTTTGGAATCCACGTTAAACTATAAGTCCCTGTCTAATTACCCTAAAGTGTGCAAAAAATAACCGTTGAGCTACAAGCCAAAACCTTCAATTTTTTTTTTTTTTTTTTTTAAAAAGGAAGGGGGCGACGATCGTCTTCTATTACTTGAATCGCTTTTTACAAATAAAAAACTTTCTTGTTTTAAGATCTCATTAATTTACTCTTTGAAATGTAGCCTGATAGTTTCCTTTATAATTGAGTTATTATATAAAAGTATTATTTATATAACGCTTATCAGACAAGTAAAAGAAAAGCACGAATTCTATAAACAAAAATTGAAAAATCGTTTTAAATTTGTGGATAAATTTTATTAATAAAGATTAGGACTTAGTTTTCAATAAACCAAGACTTATTTTCAAGATAAAATATAAGATCATATTCGTGTTATTTTATCTAAAAAAAAAAAAAAATTCTTTTGAAAAGATATTGCCTTTATTGTTCATTGTTAACGATTAACTCGAGTTGTACAGAAAAATGTATCGGAAAAAAAAAAAAAAAAAAAAAAAGCGATTGATATGCAAGAAAAAAGGAAATATATTGAAAACTTAATAAACCCGCCTCGTTCTATCGCTCATGTTGGATAACAAAGGAAAAGCGCGATATAATTGATGATTTCGTATAGTTTCAGCGTTTATAAAGTTTTTTTTCTTTCTAATGGAGCTGGCAAACACTTAAACAGCTCGGTCTTGGATGCCTTAAGGAAGCGCTGCACAGACGTACTCACTTTGCATTACCCAGAGGGCACGTGTAACTTATAGATAAGCTACGGACGCGGAGTAACAATGACCCCGCAACGTTCTACGATCCTATTAGACCGGGACCTGCAGCTTAAAGTGGATTCCGAACCACTACAAACGTCCATGGCACCGCCGGGACTCGAACCCGAAACCTGTGTTACCGAGCGCCAGAGCGCTAGCCACTCGGCCATTCAGGCTCGCGTTATATAATGTATTCACAACTATAATTTACAATTATAAAATAGGATTTAAAAATAAGTTATGTAGGTATGGTCTACGGTCATTTGTGCACACTTTTTGCTAATTAGACCGGGACCTACAGATTAACGTGGATTCCGAACCACTCACAAGCATCCATACAACCGCCGGGATTCGAATCTGAAGCCGGTGGTACCAACAGCCAGAGCGCTAGCCAATTGACGATCAGGCCGCTTTGAGTTCCAAGCGATAATATGTTTGTTTTATTCAATTTTATGATAAAATGAACGAAGCTATTCAATAAAAAAAAATGTAATAAGCTAACCTATAATACTCATTTTAGTAACATTAAAAAGAAAAGCTAACAACTGCATCCGCATGCTGTATCCATATAGTAATAAAAACTCACCTCTTTCCTTAGAAAATAAACTAATTATTTATATGTACTATTTGCGGCCCGTAATAACTTATGCTTGCCCGGTTTGGGGTACTGCTGCAAGATACCAGATTAATTTCATTAAACGTTTTGAAAATAAGATCCTTAGAATGATCACTAGTTCTCCATGGTACGTTAGAAATGATGACATCCGTCGTTGTTTAGCCCTCCTACTATTCAAAATTTTATGCTGAAGCTTGCGACTCATTTTTACTCAAATCTAAACTCTATTCCGAATGATGAAATTCGTAATCTTCCAAGATACGATTTCACATTGCCGGAAAACGCTAAGCGCCCACGGGCGTCTCTGCATAATTTGCACCAGACCTAGATCCTTGTCATCATTTCTAGCAGCAATTACTCTACTTTGTAGTAGTTTTCATCTGTTCTATTCTTTCTGTATATTTTTGTGTCATGCATTGTATATTAATTGTTTGTATATATTATACTTAGTAGTTTTCGTAGTATTAATTGTTGTTTGTATATATTATACTAAGTAGTTTTCGTAGTATTTTTCAATCTCTTTTTTTCGTCTTAATTTTTAATTTTGCATTTCTTATTTTCTCTTTAACTTTGCACTTGTAAATTTTTATGTAATCTGGGCAGACCATTATCACTTATTCCTTTTATTCTCTATATTATTAATGTTTCTCTCTCCAATGGACTTTACTGTGTGCCACTCTGGAGTAAAGGTCGAAAAATGACCAAGGCACTCCGTGAACTTAAATGATGATGATGAAAAAAAAAATGTAAAATCAGCTGAGAGATATAACAATTTCTGAAAATATAAATGGAAAACGAAGTTATTAGTGTAAATTAATATTCTTTATGTCATTATTTTCAGACATGCGCTTTATTAAACTTCCATCTTTAAAATGAATAATCTTAATATAATATCTTTATAATATCATTTCTTGACTTCTAAATTTTAGTTAAAGTAAAATATTGTGCTCTTCAATTAGAATTTTTTTTTTTTTTTTTGTGCACTTTTATGGATTTTTTTTTTTTTTTTTTGTGCACTTTTATGGATTTTTTTTTTTATATACAGTTTCATGAGGCATGATAATTTATATTCTAGGAATTTAAGATGTTGATATCTTAATTATATAATAAAATTTTCATCTTTTATATTAAACACTTTATTATAATAATAATTCCCAAATACAATAGTTCTTTTTTCCCGCATTCTCATACGCCATTTTTTTTTTATTATATATATATATACTAAAAATATATACAACAAAAACTAAATATTTAAAAAAAAATATAAATTTATATTAATTGAAATTGCAGGTAAAAGTAGTTCTTTGTGTCATTTCGCTAAACGAAACTATATCTCTTACTTTTAAATCTTTAAATTATCCTGTTAAAAATTTTAACAAACATCAGCATCTAGATTCTGTTATATTTCATTTAATTCTTTGTCTTATATGAACGACGAAGGTCTTTGTCTGAAACTTGATATGGAAAATAGACACAAAAATCCTGTCATATCTCTTTTTTCCTCCTGGTGTTCGAGTGGCATCTGGCATTTCGAACCACTGCGCATGCGCCCCGAAACCTTCTCGGAAGTAGACATTTGTGACAGGAATGTGAGGCAACAGGCGTTATTCGATACCCTCTCCTATTACGCAAGCAGACAATAATTGTTTTAATACAGTCTTGTTTCAGTAATTATAATAAAAATCAATTATGCCGGTGTTTTATGAATAAAGTTTAATAAAAATAAAATAATTAATGTACGTCTCACCTCTGTAATGTACATATATCTGTGAATAAAATTTTGATTTTTTTTTAATACTGACATTGATAAGTGTTTGAAAATTTAAACTAATTTGTTAGTAATTTAAAATTAATTTACTTGTTGTTTTGAATTGGATTTGATTGTCTCTAAAGATAGTAAAAATGTAATATCAGAGAGTTTTTGCATAACGTTTTTATCGTACGGTATTTTTTTTCTTCCCAGCGCGCATGCTCATAGGAAATTGCGCATGTGTATCTGTAATAATGTTTCCTATGAGCATGCGCGCTAGGGAGAAAAAAACACTTTACGATAAAAGAAACGTTATGCAAAAACTGTCTATTATTTAATAAGAAAGACGACGAAGTTGCCGAGACATTGTCAAAATTTAACTTTATGCATAGTTTTTTTTTGCATCAGTGGGTTTCGTGTCCCACTGACGCATACCACGACCAATTCATCCACAGGCGATGAATGAAGGGCGTGGTCTTTCTGGGGATCCTTTAAAGTTATTGGCCAGCATTAGCGCACGTACAGGAAAAAAAAAAAAAAAAAAACTCTCCTCAGTCAGTCTGATATACGAGTATATACACACTGCTACAATCACCATCCTTCTGGATTTGGTTTGTAGCTATGCGGTCATTTTGTGCACACTTTAGACTAAGTAGATAGGGACCTACAGTTTAACGGGGATTCCGAACCACTCCCAACCATCCATGCCACCGCCAGGATTCTGAACCCGAAACCTGGCGTTCGGTACCACAGGTTCGAATCCCGGCTTTACCCATGGGTGTTGTAGTGGTTCGGAATCCACTTTAAGCCATAGGTCCCGATCCTAATAGGATCGTAGAGCGCTGCGGGGGCATTGTTACTCCGCGTCCGTGGCTTACCATCAAGTTACACGCACCCGCTGGATAATGCAAAGTGAGTAACATCGGTGCAGCCCTTATAGGCATCCAAAGACGTCCATGTGTGTTTGCCAGCTGCATTGAAAAAAAAAAAAAAAAAAAAAAAAGATTAAATATTATTGGTTATTAGGGTAGTAATATTGTATTATGTGTGAATATTACTTCTGTAGCATTAATTAATGATTTTTTTTTTTTTTTTTTTTGGCCGACTATGTTAGACGACTGAATTATTTATTTTTTTATTGGGTCTTTATTATTTTCTTTATGTTGTTATTTATATATTTAATATTTATAATATTATAATAATAATATATATTTAATATTTATAATATTATTATAATAATATATATTTATTATTTATAATAATTTACTTATAAAATTTTTATTATTTATACATATATATTATTATTTTTTATTAAAAAAGTGGCATACATTTTACTTAATTTGTCATACTGAACATCTGTATAATGCTTCCATCTTGCACAGATGTAAGGCATGCCACGTTCCCTCCCTTTTTCGAACTGACCCCTTTCACCCCAAAGGGGTCATTTCGAAAGGGAGGAAGAATGGGTGATTTCTGTAACCGCCCCACCCCTGCTGGTAGCAAAATAAAAATACACAGAAAGGAAAATATTATTAAAAGTGTTATGGTGGGGAAATGAACGATTTTCAGCCGACGGTTAGAAAGATTGAGCCTGGAGTAGAAGCACTGATGTACTATATCTGTACAAAATAAGTTCAATTGGTTCAAGAGAGCGATTGTTCAATTGAGCTGGCGAGAAGTGGATTTCAGCTGAGACATGAGCTCCAGTTATCGCTACTTGTCTGAAATGAGAACGTCAATTGTCTATCAATTGAGCCTGATTATTTCGAATCACTGCTGACATACACACCATCTTCTTAAGAGATATATATAGTTTTCCTCTCATTTTTTTTTTTTTTACTTCCATACTATTTCTTTTTACTCTCTTTCTAATACCTACCTACTTCCTTTTGTAAGTGTAAATTTATACCGACATTATAAAAATGCTTCTCTTATTGTCTTATTGTAGATTATTACGGAGATCCTTGGCCGCGTAGCGGCCACTAGCTCCTTCATTGTAAAATGTTGAAACATAGCGGTGGTCTCATGCCCTTTGAGTTAATAAGCAAAATAGATAATAAAATGCCCTTTTTTTAAAAAAAAAAAGAATTATTTATTTAATAAAATTATAAAATGAAAAATTTTTCCAAAAATGTAGATGTTGAGGAAATCAACTGATTTCATGCATGTAATAAAATAGAATGAGCAAAGGTCAAATTAGGAGAAAAAAAATAGCTTAGGAGAAAAGCGAACTTTTTTTTTCATCTAGGCAGTTGTCAGGAATTGATTTAAAATATTTAGAACAGTGCGAGGTCTTTTGCCATGTTTGCGGGAAGAAATATCATAATCGTAATTTTGTAGGATATTTAATACAGGGTTATTGATGGTTATAGCATTTTTGATGGTTTAGCATTATATATTGATGGTTTAGCATTATATATTGATGGTTTAGCATTATATTCATATCATTATAGAATTTAGTAGAAATTTTGTGAACAAATTGTCTTAAACTTGGAATTGATTGAGCTTGTCTAATATCGTCATTACGAAAGCACCAGGGTGAATTCGTTAACATTCTGAGAGTTTTGTTCTCAAGCCTTTGATTAATTTCAAAATTTGTATGTGCAACGGAACCCCAAACTGGGCTTGCATAAACTAATACTGGACTAGGATAAGAGAGATATTAGAATTTTGAGATTAAGAGGTTAAGCTGAATTTCTATTGATTAAAGGATAGAGAATTCTAAATTGAGTATTGAATTTATTTCTAAGGTTTTTTTTTTATAAAAATGCATTTCACCTTTTTTACGTTGCTAACGTGTCATATATAAATAAATAAAAAAAATTACCAAAAATTTCTGGTACGTTTCTGTTTAAATAATTTAACTTTTACTTAAAGTTAAATTAAATAAAAAGTATTAAAAATATACAATTTTCCTCCTGATTTTAAAATTTCACTCCGTAAAAATCAATCAATTGGAAACCTGAGTGGCCAGAAGATAAACTTCCGATTGGCTGGTTTTCTTTGACGTCAGATTTAAGTTTCCGATGGATACTCATCTTAATATTGGTACGAAGTACTACAGCTTGAGCCATCCGATTTTATTGATTAATCAGTGAGGCCTTTGTATTAAAAATTTCTTAATAACCCTTCATCCCGTACTAGATCAGTGGTCCATCTACTCTAGATCAATGGTTCTTAAACTGTAGGGGCAGATCCCAAATGATTGTATGAGGAATTTGGTTTGGATTGTCGCTCTACGGTCATTTTATGTATACTTTAAACCACGACCTACAGTTTATAGTGAATTCGAACTCCTATAAACTGTCAACATCCATGCCACTAAAAGCATTCATGCCACCACCATGATTCGAACCCGAACCCTATGGTAACAAAGCCAACTGACCATCAGGCCGTTCAAATGATTGCATTAGGGGATTGGGAAGAGGTGCAATGTAGATTTTCTAGTAGATAAATTTTAATGACTCTTACCTTATATAAACATACTTTTGTTATTTATTAGTTAGTAAGCTAGAAAATTAATAAAAAAGATTAAGAAATAAAATTTTATGAGTACAATTTTTATTAATTTCGATTTAAAGTTTGTTCTTTAAGAATACTACCAAAGGGAATTTAAAAATTTCTAATAATTTTTTAATTTTCTCAATTACTGAAGGATTCTGTAATTTAAATTTAAATCTTAAATTCCCTACCTTTGACAGCAATCTACGATGTAATCCTATACCAGAGCAACATTTTTACTTTGGCTTTTATTGAATATCAACTAAAGACTAAAATTATCAAGAAATATTTAGTTTTCAGTTGATATTCGATAAATTTTAGAATTTTTTTCAGTTGAATTCGATAAATGTTTAAAAAAAAATATTTCTGTACATTTATTATTACTATCATGATTTATGATAGTAATAATAAAATGTACAGAAATATTTTTCCTATTTTTCTTATTTCCTAGATTTATATTTTAAATATTGACTGAAAGTTTATATAGCATCCATCACTTCTATTAGTACAAAAAAATTGCTGCTATAGTCAGTTATATAAATCGATAATTGTAAAGCTTATAGAAGAGTGCGGGTACGTTCGTGTGTGCATATATTATATGTAGAATGAAAGAGATAAGAAGTTTAAAAACCACAATATATGTTTTAAAAAAAAAAAAAAAAATCGACCAGGCCGATGCATACAGGTTACCCATAAAATTTAGAATGTTATCTAAGAACAAAACTTATGATAGTAATGTTAAACAAACAAAGAAAAAGTATCAATAAATCATATTCGGGCAATAAATTATGTTCATCAGCTATCGTTTAAAACTGAAACAAGTAATATAAAAAAAGAAATTTTTAAAGTCAATTTCTACTTTTTTTCACTATATTGCAGAAAAGTCCTTTACAAATAAAGTTGAAATTTTCCTCTTACATCTGGCTCCATCTATTAATAGATACATGCAACTTAATCCAAAAAAAAAAAAAAAAAAAAAAAAAAAAAAAAAAAAAAAAAAACTAAAATTAATTAATAAAATTTAATTAATGAATTAATATCTGAAAAAACTGCATTAACATCCAATGTTATCCACTATCCAGTGTCAAAAAAATGTATTTGAACTTGAGTGGATAAACAAAAAATATTTTATTAACGATTGAAAATTTGAACAAGATATATATAGTGAGAGTGTGAGCTAATAGTAGGAATTGAAAATAGAAAACTGATTAAATTAATTAGATTAACTAAATTTCAAACGATTTTATAAAAAAAAAAAGCACGTGAAAGTAATTTAAATAAACCAATAAGAATACCTTGTGAAATAAATTTAAAAAATATTAATAAGAAACGTTGATAGTGCGTTGAGGACATCGCTCCGCAGAACAATACCCATATATTTGTTGTTGTTTTTTTCTGTAAAAAAATTCTTTAATGTTGTTTTCTTGCAAATCTGTCAATAAATTTATTCTGACATTATAATTAACATTTTTAAAAGGGAAATATTCGTGAATCGTCAATAAAAAGTTTATTCAATTTTAGATTATTAAAGAAAATTTTTTAAATATTTCTTTAATGTTATATTAAAAAAAAAAAATGAAAATTTATTTCTGTGATGGAATGGCGAAGGAAATTGCTTTCTCAGGCCATTAATTGGAAGGATTTCTTTGTGGATATATATACACAGTCCAGTTACATTAATGTGACCACCTGTCAAAGCCAGAATAACCACCCTTTGGCACGGTGGACCGCTGCGAGACGTGCAGGAAGAGAGTCAATTAGGTTTCTGAAGGTGTTCACTAGGATGTTGAGCCATGCCGACTCCAGTGACGTGGCAGCTGCGCTAGATCCATGGCGATTGAGGATCAATGGCGCGAACAACCCGATCGAGGTTGTCCACAGATTCTCGATTGGGTTTAAATCCGGTGAGTTTGCTGGCCATTGGAGTACAGTAAACTCATCCTGTTGCTCTTCGAACCACGCACATACACTGCGAGCTGTATGGCACCTCGCATTGTTCTGCTGGTAGAGGCCATCATTCTGAGGAAAAATAATTCGCATGTAGAGGTGGACATGGTCCGGAAGGACAGATGCGTACTTGTGCTGATCCATCGTGCCTTCCACAATGAAGAGTGCACCCAGTGAATGGCAGGAAAACATTCCCAAAACCATAATGCTCCCTCCTCCTGCCTGGATCCTTCCGGCAATTGTTGCAGGGTGTTTGCTTTCAGACGTTTCACGCCGTATACGCCAACGTCCATCTGTCCGATGGAGCATAAAACGTGATTCATCGGAAAAAGCCACCTCTCGCCACTCTGTGGATGTCCAGTTTCGGTACTGGCGAGGAACAATAGTCAGCATAGGTGCATTAACCAGGCTTCTGCTGCAGAGGCCCATGCGCAAGCAACGTTTGCTGAACCGTTGTTGAGGTACACTCTTGGTAGCCCCTTGGTTTATCTGGGCAGTCAGTTGCTCAACAGTTGTACGTCTATTCTCCCGAACGCATCTCCATAGCCTTCGTTCGCCTCTGTCATCTGTAACCAGTGATGCACCACATGTGCCACGCCGCTGATTTTGGATAGTGCCCTTTTGCCATGCACGGTATACTTTTACCACGGCGGCACGCGAACAGTTCACAAAATTAGCCGTTTCCGAAATGCTTCCACCCTTGGCCCGAAAGCCAATAATCATGCCCTTTTGGATCGCTACGTTTCTGCATTACGCCAACGATTGAAATGCTTACCGGTGCCCTAGGACTGCAATGCAGCCCTAGGACTGCAATTCCACTGCAATGTGCTGCCACCTGCCTTTTGTGATTGGTTATTTCACGATGACGTCGAAAGTAGGCGGTGGTCACATTAATGTGACTGGACTGTGTGTATATATATATGTATATATATGTGTGTTTATATATATATTATTTTTATTTTTTGTTTTCTTCTAAGTAAGTAAAGAGGAGCACACTGTGTCATAAGATAAAAAGATTTTAAATAAATTTTTTAAGTGTAATTCACTTAAGGTAAATTATTCAGCTTAATAAAATGAAAGGAATTTTCGAAAATATTTTTATTTTATGATTTTTATGTGATTTATTATTTTTAATGATTTTATTAATGGATCTCGAGAATTTTATTAATTTTGTTATTAAATTTTAAATAGAAAGATGCATTTTAAAAAATGATAACTTGTTTTTAACCATGCTGTTGCTAATGAGTTTTTATTTTCTGGGTATCAGTTCTTTGCCTTTCAGTTTTCTTTAAATCAATGGCTATTTTAATCCAACAATTATTCTAAATAAATAAAAATTAAAATAAATAATCTATCAAATTCTTTTTTGTAATTTTCTTTTTTTCTGCTCATTTAATTAACATTTACAGTTCAATCTTTGCGTTTTTGAAGCAAATGTTTTCAATTTCATTCTTAAATCACAGATTTTTTTTTTTGTTCTTAAACAAAAGTTACTACCATGGCATTATTATGCAAAATTATTTAAAAAAATTTCAATGCTTCAAAATGTAATCTTACTTGAAATTTCTTATTAGGTAAGATTAAAAATTTATTTATGTAAACTTTTATGAAGAGTAAAAGATTTTAAATTATGTATTTATAGTTTGTTTAGAATAACCAGTTAGTTCTACATGATAAAAACTTAAATCAAATTTTAAGATAATCACAAAAATTTAAATGCCAAATTTGAGCTAGAAAAATTTAAAATTTCCGACAAGTCAAAACACTTGGCAAAACAAATCGAAAAGCTGACAAAACTAATCGAAAAGTCGACATAACTAATCGAATAAATTCTCAAAATTAATCGTAACTGACAAAACTAATCGAAATTATTGAAACGTGATTTAAAAATATAAATATTTTAAATAGATTATTTTTAATTAGAAAAAATTGTTACTGAAGAATACTTTTCTTTACTAATTTAATGAAAAAATATTAAATATAAACGAACTTGAAAAGGTAATTGTTTGTAATTAAAATTAATACACACTTTTAAAAATAATATGATAACTGTAATAATTGATAAACATTTAAGAGAAAAAACAATAAATTTGAGAAAAATTATTAATTATTTGGAGTTGATTTTTACTTTTAGATCCTAAACATTTCTTTATTGAAAGTCAGTTGTTTACGAGATTTTTTTCTTGACAGATTATGATAAAATTCTAATTTAAAATATTATTTTATGATACTGAGAAAAAAAATCAATTTTATTTTAATAACATATATTAAAATACATATACAGCTTTATTCATCATTTTAATTCTATTTTTTTTTTTTGCGTTTTGGTTAAAAAACTGAAATGAAATGATTACTGTTTATTTATTTACAATTAATGCAATCTACAATGTTTTTTTTTTTCGTTCATCATAAACATATTTTTTATAGCATTGCAAAAACTTCCGAGAAATAAATGATGTGCAGTTGATACACTGATTTGTTTGAATGTAAGATGTTTTTCAATTTCTATTCATATTCTTAAAGAACTAAATTTTAATTATTTCATCTCATTAATATTTTCATATTCTTAAATCCTAACTTAAATTTTAATTATTTCATCTCATTTTTTATTTCAAAAATCAAAATTATGTACATGTTTGAATGATAAAATTTCGAAATATATTTTCAGTGCTAGATATTTGAATTTTAGTTATGATATTTAGGATATGTCTATGCAGGCAATGAATTTTTTATTTAACTTTTAAATTTAATAGTTTTGATACATTTTTATGTATTGTCTTGTAATTTTATATTTTTCTATTCAAAATTGAAAAAAATGTTATTGTGCACGAATTTGTAATATTAGGTTATATTTTTTTTTTTCAAGTATATTAATCCATTTTTGATATTCATTCCATAATTTTTTTTAATTGTTTATAATTTTCTTGAAATCAAAATTTGTAATGTAAGTGCATTTTAAATTATTGCAAAAAGAAAAAAAAAAAATTTCTTTCTTTAAAATTTGAATAATCTATGTATGGCAAAGTCTTTTCTTATTTCTCCAATTTGTTTCATTTTCATTTCATTAAGTTTATAACTTTTTATTTTTTTTTTATTACTTTTTCTTCATCTCCTTGAATGCAGATTAAATTTTAATTTTTCTTTATTTGTCCTTTCAGAATTTTTATTTTTATCTTAGAAAACATTATTATGTATATATATATACACATAAAACTACATCAAACTTTTAAATATTTTTTCATAAGTTATATTTTTAGCGAATCCATTTAGGGAGGATTTACAATAGAGACCATTTTTTTCTCTCTTTCTCCTGTCGGTGACATTGTTAGCTTTATCTATTTTTTGAAATATTCAGTTTAAACTATAGTAAAATAGGGTTTTTAGAGAGAGAAGAAGAAAAAAAAAAAAAAAAATTATATATGAAATATATGTTTTTAAAATTATAAATATATGTGAAATATATGTTTTTGTCATTTTTAAATCAACAAGATCATTGTTATTTATTATGTCAACCTTAGTTATTGTAGATTTAAAGAAATTTGATTTTCTGTGTTTATTATCATTAAGTCAACCATATTTTACATAATTCATATTCAATTTTATATTGGAACAATAAAAATACTTTTTCTTTCATATAATTTTTGTTACTATTTAAAATTTTTTTATATCATTTTGTGCTGATGCTTTTATGTAAATGATTTCTAAATTAGTTTTAAATTTGTATATATTCTGTTAAATATTATACTTTTCCATTGCTATGTATCTGTAGTTAAAAATAGACATTCTTAAAACAGCATTGTTATATGAATCTATAAATGAGTAAATAAACTAATCAAATCCATTTATGCTTTCTTTATAATTCAATATTATATTAAAATATTATTATACTCATACATTATTTTTATTTAAAATAGAGATTTCTACAACATCTGGAAAGAAAAAAAAAATGGCAGTAATAAATCATCGTTTTAAACTTTGCACATTTGATGTAACAAATACCCTGTTGAAGTTCCAGTCTTCGGTTGGAGAGCAATATGCCGAAATTGGAAAAATATACGGAGTGGAAAGAGATCCTAATCAAATATCAAAATCTTTTCGTCATCATTGGAAAATAATGAATACAAATCATCCAAACTATGGAAAAAATACAGGACTGTCCTCTCATGAATGGTGGAAAGAAATAGTTCGACAGACATTTATTGTTGAATCAAATGAATTAACAACAAATCAGTTAAATTCCATTTCAGGGCATTTATATAATCTTTATAAAAGTGATATCTGTTGGAAAGTGGAAGATGGGGCTGAAACTCTGTTAAAACAGTTAAAGAAAAAAAGATATTAAACTTGGAGTTATTTCTAATTTTGATGAACGTTTAGATTGTGTTTTAAAATCAAATGGTTTAAAGCCGTATTTTGATTTCATTTTGGCTTCATATCTTGTTCGAGCAGCAAAACCTAGTAGAGAGATTTTTGATCTTGCTTTGAACCAAAGTGATTCCATTGATTCTTCACAAGCTGTACATATAGGGGATAATGTAAAGCTAGATTATTTTGCTGCTAAACATGCTGGCTGGAATGCTTTATTACTTACAAAATCAAATATTGATAATCAATGTTTAGATCAAGTTGACCCCAGTGAAATTGTGAATAACATGGAAGAAATAGAAAAATTTGTTTTATCCTCATGATAATTGTTGCCTGAATATTAATGAAATAAATTTTCATTATTTTATTTATTATTTTAATGTTGAAAATTGAAGATAAAAAAATCTACAATAATTTGATTGAAAATATTTGATTTATTTTTAATAATTTAAATTTCTAATTTTCTTTATGCATTTCAAGACAATATAAATGAAGAAGTAAAGATATTTTAATTTGAAACTTATACACTATATATAACTAAAAGTTTATATACATAAGTCCCTTAAAAATAAATGGAGCACAAGGAAAATATTTTACATTATGTTATTGTTGATCAAATATGTTATTTATATGTTATGATGAAATATGTTATTTATATGTTATATATGTTATTTTATGTTATGATGAAATATGTTATTTTATTTCTGCCTATATTATTGCCATTTTTTAGCTGCTTTATCACCTAACTCTGTGTTTGCAGTATAATTTTATTTTTATGTAGTAATATGGTACATAAATAAAATTGTATTTGTTTTATATCTATATTGTTTTTATTAATTAAATGTTTTTTTTTTCTCTTAATGATTAATCATAATGCCTACTATAAATAAATTATATTTGAACATTAATAACTTAATGTGTTAAATAACACACCATTACATATAGACCCACTTAAACTAAGCAATTTAGTGATTGATTTATTATTTAAAATGTTGATCTTTTACATAGCATTTTTAAATCAGATTTTTATTATATCCATATAATTTGCTTTTTGTTAATGCCTGAAATTTGGAATTATATTTTTATATTTTATATGTAAATAGTATAAATTGTAGTATTTATCTTGGGAGAATTGGAAATGCTATCAAGAAAGTTTTTCTAATTTCTAAATCTTTTTATCTCCCATTTTCATAGAATTAAAATTTCTATATAATCCTTCCAATCTCATTTTTAATCAAACAGGCAATTTTAGTTTATTTTTTTGAGATGCAAGTATGCAATCATTGAGTTGTTATTATTTTGTACAAATTTTTTTGTTGGGCATTAAAAATTTTTGATTACTTAAATTGCTTTTCATTTAGTTTTAAATTGATTTCCAATTTCTGTTTTATGTAATATTATTTTAAGTAAAACGTTTTTATTCCATATCAAATATATGTTAAATTAACATGTATTAGAAAATTTATATTCCTAATATACTAAAAGAATCTTATTGTATATATATATCTAAATAAATGTTTTAAACCTATTTATATATTTTGTTATATCATGCTGTCTTCCAAATATGATTCCAAAATAAACTATTTTATTTATATATTAGTACTGTTTTTGATTTCCATATGCAACCTTTTACTCAAACTATTTCAAAAAAATTTTGTCAGTGCAATTTTATTAGTTTTTTTTTTATGTTTAAAAAAGATTATTTTGAGAAAAGTTTAAAAATAAAGGAAAAACTTCTGAATATGATTTGAATGAAATTTATTTAAATATTATCTAACAACTTATTTTTAGTATATTATATCTTTCTTATGATGGTAGATTAAGAGAAACTACTCTTTGTTATCAAAATATATTACATAATGAGTACAATTCTTAATTATGCTGTTACTGTAATTTTGCCATGGTAACTATAATGGTATATGGATAGTAATCTTTATTTGCTTTTCTTTAAATTTTTCTTATTGTTTATAATTACAAAAAGCTAAATATTATGAATTGCAATATTTTTAAAAAATATTTTTTGTGAATTTTATGGTGGTATAATTAGAATAATTAAGTTACTTTCTTTTAAATATAAGTATGATAATAAAATAATAACACAAAAGTGAATTAAATTGTTTGTTCTTCTTCTTATTATAAATTTATAATACATTATAAGTATTTTTTAAAAATTAAAAAATAAATAAAATTTCAAAATTTTTTTCCTGAATGCTTCCTTCTTTTTCAGGTAAGCAAATTTAAATGAAAAACTAAAATTTTGAAATTTTTTTGAATTCAATCAAGTTATTTTTTTTTTTTTTGTGAAATTAATTCATTTTTTGTATTATTTTAATGTAACTAATTTTTTTTAATCTTTCAATGAAAAAAAGTATTGAAGTAATTAAAATGCTTTCCAACTGACTTTTTTTTTTTTATTTATCATTAATAACTTTTGTATGTTATTCATTAAAGTTTTTTTTTTTTTTTTGCTTTAGTATAAAAAGAATAGTCTCAATATTTAAGAATTTAATAAAAATATAAATAAAGAGAGTTTAAAATAGATTTTAAACTAACTAAATTAATCTTTATTTTAGAATCCAAAGTACTTCTGATATAAAGATATGAAATTCTTGACCTTGTGTATGAAATTTGATTGCATTATAGTTTTGTAATCTCTTTTATTTTTTTTTAATTATGTCTATCTATGTTATAAAAAAATCATCTAAAAAGAAGTTCCTTTTTCTACAATGCAGTTTGATAAGAAATGGTTATGAATTTTTAATAATAGTCTGAATATCAATGTTATCAATCTCTTACAGTTGATAACATTGTTCATATAAAAAGCAGCTACAAATTTTTTTTTCTTTCCTTTTTGACAGTTGACTGAATGTCATGGTGACATTTTATTTCAACCTAATAACAAATAACTGATTTTAAATATGTTAAAATATTTTTTACTTGTTACTCTTTTCTGTTTATATGAAGCAGAAGGAGATGACACAAATGTATTTGAAAAATTAAGTGAGGTAAATGAGAAATGGTTGCAGGCACATTCAATGCCAGAAGCAGCTACATTGTTAAAACTCCCTCCTTATGTTGATCAGATAAGAGGTCCAGACTCGAGTGTAAAAGTTTCTAAAATTCCATTGCTAAAAAATGAAACTTACCCTACTCCAGAAGGCAGCGTCAAAAGTTGTAAGGAGGTATTCCATTTAAAATCTGATTATGCTCGTCCAAAGTAAGTAGAATTTATTATTTAATGTATTGTTGTTTTATTAATTTTTTTATTTTCTTTTAATTTTTAAATTATATATGTGATGAATGTGATGAATTCTTATGTGATATTTAAATTTTGAATATCATTTAATTTAATTAATAATTCTGTTAATAGGTGAAATTTGATATTTTTTAGCAATATTTTATTTTTAATTATTCCTTAACTATTTAAACTTGCTTAATTCATAGACTTTTGAAACAAAGGATATCTTTAACAAAATATTTGATGTTTTACAGTTTACTTTCTCGTTAAAATCTAAATTTTAAGTAAGAAGTTAATTTTTATAAAAGCATTTTAAGTAATTAAGGAAATACTGCACTAGCATTTTGTTTTTAAATATAAATATATAATGTATTGCTAATAATTTTATTTAGTTTTATCCTGTAGAATAGAATGATGCCATTTTATTGAATATATTATTAATGTATAAATTACTAATTAAATTTTTATACTTATCAAAAATTAAAAATGTTTATACTTTTATGTTTCTTCAAAATTAATAATATTTTTAAAATTTGGAGAATTGCTATCTTAATATTTTATTACTAAACCCCAACTGTATATTTATTTATTTTTTCCTCTTCAAATATAATGCTTAATGTTAAATCCAGTTAATTCTTGCATCTTAATGCAGTGTTAAAATGCTTGTATAGCAAGCATGTATAACATCTTTGTTAATGCTTGTTATTTATCTTCTAAATGCAGTGCTAGATTCAAATGGCAAACTCAGTAGTGGAATATTGAGAGGTGGCTTGATTTGGCCTGGCCATTTTGAAGAATGTAATTCTGTATATGCCCCTGATGATAGCAAAGGACATGGTGGTTTTCATGGGAAATATTGTATTACATCATGGACACTGGACATAAGTAAAAAGTTTGTAAATTTCAGCTTCAATTATATAAATTTGAAAATACTAGTGAATTTAATGTTAAATTTTTTTCTAATTTTTATGTTATTTTTTATAACATAAGACTATGTAATGTATAATGTATAATGTTGTATGCTTTTTTAAATAATAAAATTTATACTAATAAAAAATTGATAAATAATAAAATTTTTTTATTTCTTAATAGTATTTTGCTTGTGCATTTGATTGTACTTATTTTCGTGCTAAATGATGTCCCTAAGATTAAAAAAATATAATCAAATAAATTAAAAATTAGAACTGTCTGTCTTGTCATTTTTCACATAATTCTTTGATTGTTCATTTGCAATTCATAATAATTTTTATAACTTTAAAATTTCTTTTTCATAATAAGATAATTAAAGGCTTATAAGGTAATTTATTGTCTAATCAATATTTTTGTCTGCATCCGACTTGCTTACATAATAATAGATAATAAGTGTTTTTTTACATATGTATTTTAAAAGGTCTCATTGCAGAATTTTTTTATATTAAAAGAAAAAGAAATGTATTCAATTTTATTAGTTTAATGAAAAATAATTTTATATATTTTATTCGGAGATGTATTTTTGAATGATAAAAAGAATAAGTAACTTTCTCTGAAAAGGAATAATGTACTTAAAGAAAAAAAAAATGTATCAAGTTCTTTATGTAATTCATCTGTTTTAGCTAATTTATTTTTCTTATAGTATTCAAAACTGCCACTAACAATTGGTATATGTATTCCTGATACATGCTCAGAAAATAGATTAAAAAATGATGTTGAAAATGCACTTGACATGATTGGTATTATTTGTTTTTTAATTTATCACTATGTAGATTCAAAATTTTTAAATTTCTATGATAAGTTAAATTTAATTCATTTTTAATTTGAAATATTTTTCGGTACTTAGTATTAACGCCACCTCAGCAAAAGTTGCGCTAATGCGCCAATAAAGAGCTGCCAATACGCCAAAATAGAGACTGTTTTGAATCTATGTTAAACTCTATATCGGCTCATTTTCCACCGAAACCGATTGACTACTTTGTTTTTAAATAAAGTATTTTGAATTTTGAAAGTGTTTAGATTTTAAATAAAGTGTTTTATATATTTTATGATTTGTCACAAAAATTTTAAGTGTAGATTGGCGCCACTTAAAAACCGCCAAATCTGTAGCTGCGGTGGCGTTAATACGTAAGTACCTATTTTTCATGTTTTATAAATAGAATTTTAAAATTCTATAAAGAATATGATAATTTTGGAGTTCTTAAAAATTTATATATATATATATATTTTCTTATTTTTATACAGAAGAAATTCCTATTTTGAAAGACTACAGTTTAAATTTGACTTTAAAAGAAATCACTTGCAAGCTAAGAGAAAAAAGAGTTAGATGTTGGAAGTACTATATATATGTATGTAAAAATCTTACTTCCTTCTTTTTTATAAATTAATTTTAAATTTTTGATCATTTAAAATGCAACTGTCCAACTTTGAAATCTAATCTACAATGAAATTTTTAAATTTCCTTTAAAAACAAAAACTTTGTGTTTGTTTGCTTTATTATTTAAAACTCTAATTATATAAAATTCATCAAAACTAATAATGCTTTTATTTTATTTGAATATCCATATACATTTCTTAATTTCATTTAAAAAAATATTTCGTATATTAGGGATTAAAACTTTTTGATCTGCTGGATGATAAGAACATTTAGAAAATTCATAATTAATTTTATTGCATTATGATATTTGTAGTTTTTTTGTAATAGTGATATTATAAATTGTTACATATGGAGTTTTTACTTAATAACTACTGTTAAAATTAGTATATTTTATGTGTAGCCTGAGACAATTATTTTCTTCAAATATGTTCCAAACAGTTTTTTTTCCTTCACACATGTTTGCTTTAAAAAATATGATGAAAAATTATTTTAAGCTTACTTAATTTTTTTGCATGTTTCATGAAATAATTATATAAATGTTTTTATATTTAGAGTTTTTGTCTGTTGTTTTGTGCTGCTGGTTGTGTTGGGAAGTGCTATGACAGTTAAAAATTACAAAAGAAAAGAACATATAACCAATATGGCAGAAGAAAGAAATGCACAAGATGCAGATAGAAATTCTGACCTTACTGAAACATCAGCAATTAATTCTACCCGAAAAAGTTATGATTCTTGTCAAGATATGTCTTCATTAATAGAAAACCCAGAATTAGGATTATCATCTGTTAGTTTCCAAAAGAAAAAAAAAGGTGTGAGCATCTTTATTAATATTTTGATGCAGTTTTTTTTTTGACTTGAAGCTTAATTAATTTCTATCTTTATATTTCACAGCAAATTTAATGTTCTTTTAAGTATTGTTGATTTTAAATAAAAGTTTCTTTTATAAAAATTTTAATAAATAAAATAGGACCTTTTGTACATAGTTTGCTAGTGGACCATGTGAAAACTCATTCTTTTTAAGCATAATATGAATTTACTGTAATGGATTAGAAAACAGGAAGAGATATTTTATCCTACATTGTTGTATTTATAAAAAATATATATATTTCTATAAAAATCCTGAAGTTACACTTACTGCTGAACTCTTCCACATTTTGCAGAAGCATTATACATTTTTACTGTAATTTCTATGTATCTGCATTTTTAATTCAACCAAAACATTGCAACAAATCTTAAATTATCATTTTAATGAACAATCTGATTGCAAAAATTGGCCTTGAAATACACTCATGTCCATAAATTAAGGATAATGAAGTTCAGACAAAGAAAAAGACAGAAGCAAAACAAATTTGACTTATTTGTAAAGTCTATTTATTAAACAAAAGGTAAAGAGCAAAAAAGATGCTATATGTTTGACATAATTAATAAAAATTGCGATTTTTACTCCCTGGAGCAAATTTCAAAAAGAACCTATTTACAAAAAACAGTATAACATGGTTAGTATGATGGTTAATATGGAGTATGTCTCCCGGACGATGCACTACAGGCCTTACAACGCCTAGGCATGCTGAGTATAAAATTATCAATCTGATCTTGGGGAATATTACACCACTCATCAAGCAATGCCCTCCGAAGTTCCGGTTGACAGGTGGGAGGAGGTTGACGGGCTGCAATTCGTCGGCCAAGCATATCCCACACATGCTCTATAGGATTCAAGTCGGGTGAGTATGCTGGCCAATCCATACGGGTGATATCCTCCAATTGAAGGCATTCGTCTACAATGTTTGCACGGTGAGGACGGGCTTTGTCATCCATTAACAGAAATTCAGCACCCATGGCGCCCCGAAATAAAAGTACATGTTGTTCCAGAATGGCATCCCGATAGATGTGGCCTGCCATCATTACACTCTGAACATGCAGGTCAATTCTGGAACCAAGAATAATTCCTCCCCAAACGAGCCATCCTGCACCACCGTAACGGTGTCGTTCAATGATGATCTCTTGGTAGTAACGGGTACCTGGCGCTCTCCATATGAAAGTCCAGCAAGAATCAAACTGCAAACTAAACCTGGACTCGTCGGAAAACATCACACAAGACCACTGTTGCGGTGTCCCCAATGCATGCTCTCTACTCCAGGTTAATCGCAGGCGACAGTGAGTTGCGGTAAGTGGCACACATCTGACAGGCCTACGAGCATATATAGACCAATGTGCCCTAAGCGTCTGTACACGGTCTGCCTTGAAACTGTCGTACCGGTAGCTGAAGAGAGCTGACGAGATAGGTCTGATGCTGTGCTCCGTCTGTTTCTTTTGGCAGTAACTGCTAAATACCGGTCCTCATTTGTCGTTGTAACTCGGGGGCGACCAGTGCTGTAACATCTACTCACATTACCATCATCTTGGAATCGTTGCCAAAGCCTGGAGATGACACTCTGGGCGATTCCAAGTTCCTCGGATACTTCCAGCTGGGTGCGTCCACATTCCAGTCGTCCGATAATTCTATCACGTAAAAATCATGCCTTTCAAATGCCATCATAAAAAAGCCTTTCAAGTGCCATAACTATGCGGTTATTGCACTTGAAAGGCTTTTTAAAGCTCTTGTGAACAATTTTACTTCTTTGCCACCATTCCTTATATACCCCTCTCTTACATTCTCGTCATTTTCTTTTCTGAATAATGTTTTTAATTAATTTTATATTGTATCGTAAATAAATGTTTTTCAAAAAGAAATTAGAAGGATTTAATTTTTCTTAAGTTTTTGAGAACAAACTGAAATTTATAGAATCAACATGATTTAATAATTTATCATGCAATTAATTTTTTTTTGTTATATAAGTTTTCCTAGTTGTTAAAGAAAAAAAAGATATTGCTCTATATTTTATTTCAATAAATTGAAGATATAAGCAAATAGATGCTTAAATTCTTTCTTATTAATGTATTCTATTCTTTTGTAAAATTTAGCTTTTTTTCAAAGCATTTTGTTCTTGTAATGCATTAAATGAAATAGTAATTAAAACAAAAAGATAAATAAAGAGGAGCAACTTTAATTAATAACAAGAACACAATAATAATGATAAATAATTTTAAATAAACATATTAGTTTTTATACATTTTTTTCTGTGATATGTGCATTTTAAATAAGGATATTAAATTTGATAAACAAGTAGAAGATAATCTAAAATATTTTTTTTTGCAATGTAAAGCTATTTTTAAATACTATTATTAAATAATTTAAAAGTGCATTTAAAAATATTCAGTATTTCAATTTTTTTAGTATATTCAATGTAATATTTTGAAATATTTACATAAATACATATATCCACAGATGTTTTTGTATTTAGTCCAAAATGTTTGTTTATTTATCATGTTATGTATTTTTTTGTCTTAATTTTTAGAGTATCCTATTATGAAAAGAATTTTGCTTTGTTTCTCTGCTATTGAAAATGGTCAGAAAATATTGAATACAAATACATCAGAGGGCCAACTACGAAGTGTTCATGGTATTCGATTCCTTAGTTTAACGTGGGTTATTCTTGGACATACTTATATTTCCTCAATGAATATGATTGGTAAGAAGAGTTAAAAAAATTTTTTAAGAATATGATTTTTGGGAAAATTGTGATGTTTTTAAAATGTTTCATATGTAATTTTATTATTATAATGTATGTATAATAATGTATTTTAGTATTAATATGTTTTTAATTTAATAAAGAAACAAGAGTCAATATTAAATATATATTATTATTAATATTGTTATTTTTAATTTTTAACTCTCATGTTATTAATATTTTTAACAATATATCATATTTTTCAATATTGTTGTTGTTTTCATCTTATTTAACAATAGTTTTACCATTAATTTAATAATCAAATAAGTTCTGTAAAATATGTAGAGATTGGCTTTTAATTATTGAAATAAGCATTGTCCTGCAATTTCTTCACTATTTTTTCGATTTAAATAATTGCTTATACAATGGCAATAATTTATTTATGGTGTCTGAACTCTTACATATAGAGAAATGATTATTAGAATATTGAAAATATCAAAAATAAAGAGCTGTATTAATAAGCATAGGACTACTTTTATCATGTAAAATGGCCTTAATGTGTTTAGGAACTGATTTGTGCAAATCACATATGATTTTTAAAGGGATATTATACTATTCTTCAAGTAGAAATTGTGAAATAGAATAGAATAGAATTGTGAAATAGATACATGAATAGAATAGTGAATGAATTGAAACATATTTCTTACATGCTTTGTTTGACCAGATCTCTTGAATCACATTAATTTTTTAATTTAAGTTACTCAAAAGTAGCTTTGTAATTGGTATCCTGCTATAAGTTTGTTGCTTTGGAGTTCACTTCTAATTTTAGTTATTGCAAAATCTTGCAGAGGCTCTTTAAGTTCTACAGTCTCTTTAGCTGTGGTTGCCTTCTTTTTTGATATCATAATCTTTTTTAATATTAAACACATAACTTTTGTTTTGCTTTATTTTTATGCTTGTATGTAATTACTGTATACTTGTGCATTGCTGTTATACTTGGCAAAGATTGTTTTCTTTTATATGCATCACATGATGATGTCATGTCTTGAGAAACACATAATGCATTATAAGTTGTGGTTACAGATGTCCCTAACCAGATGAGCTTCCAAAATTGCCCTTTTCTAAAATTCTGTGAAATTTTTATTTATTAAAACTAAACTATAACACTTGCAGCTTCATAAATGGAGCTGATGGTAG
Source organism: Caerostris extrusa (assembly GCA_021605095.1). Taxonomy (NCBI): domain Eukaryota; kingdom Metazoa; phylum Arthropoda; class Arachnida; order Araneae; family Araneidae; genus Caerostris; species Caerostris extrusa. The sequence goes on from BPLR01015245.1 coordinate 146,801, forward strand.
AAAAATATATGAACTATTTTCATGCAAGAATTACTTGTAATTAAAACTTGTGTATCATTACTATTAAACACCTGATGTTTGTTGTTTTTAATATTTTGATAGCCACATGTGTATGGACCATGAATTAAATAGACAAAATTCTTGGGACATTTTGTAAATAAAAATATGATAAAAATTGTAAATTATGATTTATTTTTCTGATAGTTTATTTATCACTTATTTAAAAATATCTCTATATAAAATAAAAGTTTTCTAAATAAAAACTTCTTGTATGTTCAATTCATATGAAGTATGGGAAAAAAAAACCCTTTGACAGTATTATAAGTATTTTTAAAGTAAATAGAAACTGAGAATCAAGAAACTCTGAATAAAGAACTGAGAATCATAGAAAAAAATCAGTGTAAAATAGCATTGCCCAAGAAATTTAAAACTAAAAACAAAACTAATCACTGTTATTTCTATGTACTGAGAGTGGGAAAAAGATAACCAGCATTAAGTTTTATTAAATTCATGAAGTATATAGTGAATTTTTATTTTAAAAAATATCTCTAAGAGATTTATAATAAAAAATAATAAATTGGGATGAAGAAATATTTTTTGGAAATTATTCTTTAAAATGTTCTGAAACTTGTATGATTTTTACAAAAATTCCTTTTTATAGCTGTAAAATAGATTTATAAAATTGCATAGCGAGATTCCAATACTCTGTAAAAATCAAAAGCTGTTTAAATTTCAAATTAAGAGATGTTTTAAATAGATTTGGATTTGCGATGCATATAAATAGAAATTTAAACAACTTTAATTCAATTAAAAATCCATATGACATATATAATTACAATAAAAAAAAATCTGTAGTATATAATGGACTTATAAATATTCTTACATTCAAATAAATGATTATCAATGAGTTTTATTAGTTTATATCTGAGTTATTAGTTTTGTTTATCAACCCATTTCACTATAGAATGTTCTTAAACATATAAAATTTCCAAAATCTTTTCTATTTTTTTCATGATTGCTTGTAATATATAGGAAATGCTGTATTTTCTTTGCAATTTGAAATTTAATCATTATATTTACAAATCATCATCTAGTCAACTAAATTAAATGAATTTAAAAGAAAAGGAAACTATTTTTTTCATTATTTTATGATTAATAACCAGAAAATTTGTTATTCTTATAAATTAAATAAAAGTTGTTATTCAATAACAGTATTACTAAAATTAATTAATTATTGTAATTTTGTCTTTAATTTTCAGGGAACAGAATCGATGTATTAAAAGAAATTGACAGTGTACCTTTCCAAGTACTTTTGCAGGCACCATTTGCTGTTGATTCATTCTTTCTACTGGGGTGAATAATGCTTTTTGTTTGCAATAATTTTCTTCTAAAACTACTGATTTCTAAACTATTAATTTCTTTTCTTCAAAACTCAAAAGTTATTTTATCTATTTTTGAATGTGTAAACTATATATTAAAGCTAATGATATGTTTATAAAACTCGTTTTAACTTTAGGAAAATACTTTGCAAGCATTATTTTTTTCAATCTATAACTTTTTAATGTTGATATATTTAATTTACCTGTTATTATGTACTAATTTTCTGCCTATAATCTTTCAGAGCCATGACCTGCGGGGCTTAATTTTCACTCCAAAATTATAATAGATCTTGTTTACACCAGGCGATTTGCACCTGTTCTTTGATGTATCATATGCATATCATAGAAGTATCTGATTCTGTTTTTTATTAAATGGCATAAAACTAATGAAATGCTTTTTTAGCTTTAAAGAATGTTTACAAAATTTTGTGCTATAAATTTAAAATGTGAAAACCAGAAAGAAGTTAGGCATTTATGAACTAGGATAAAAAAAATAAATAAAATTTTTTTTTTGATGATTTTTTTTTTCTTTAAATTTGCTTGAAAGTTGAAACTCTCAACCAGTATCACAGCTCATTAATAATTTGGCCTTCTGTGTAAAAAAGCTTTTTAATTCAGTTTATGACTTCATTCCAATCATTTGTCATCTACTAATCGAAATCAATAGATCATATTTTGTGTACTTTTGTTAAAGTCTGGTTTATTGCCAATTTACATAACTTTAGTTTCTTTTTCTTGAAATGTAGAAGATAATTTAATTTTTTTGCACATAGAAATTTGTATTAGCATTAAAAAAAGAGATGTAATTGGTTTTATATAGCAGATTTGTATAACTTTGGAAAAATAGTCCACATAGGTGCCTATAATTTGCACCCAAAAATTTTTTAGGTTTTTTTTACATGTAATCACAGATTTAAGCTTGGGTAATGATGATTATATATTGAAATGCCATTTAGTTTGAATTTATATTGATTTAAAATTTTTTATAATGATGAAATGAAACTTAATAATCTTTATTTCCTTTCTCAATAGTGGTTTTCTTTTGGCATACTTGTTCTTGAAAGAAGCTGACAAAAAAAGTGGAAAAATAAGTTGGTTATTCTTTTACATTCATAGACTTTGGAGGTAAATTTTGTTTTACTTTCGTGTTATTGCATTATGTTAAAAAAAAAAAGAAGATAGAGATAATTTTAAACATATAATTTTTTCTATTTTTTTTTACTATTTGATTGATTTAAAATTTTCTATGGGTTTCCCATTCTTAAAATAGAATAAATGATTTGAATATTCTGACAATTGTATACTCTAATATTTTATTTCATTTGATGTTTTTATTATTTTTAATTTGTTATTTTTACTTATATCTGTTGTTTTTTTCCGTTTTTCATAATTTTATATGATTATAATTGTATACACATATTTTTTTTTATCAGATTGTACATTCAAGTTTTTCTTTAGTTTGAATGAATTTTAATTGAACTATGAAAGCTTTAAAACAATTAAAAATATTTTGTTATAATTATATTTAAATTGTTTTATTTAATGAAAACAACAACAATCAAATTTATACTAAAAGTATGATTTTATTTTTAGATCTTAATGAATGTTATTTTTATGTTGCAGACAAAATCATTTTCTTAAAATTTTATGATGAAAATATTTACATAAGATTTGAAATAAAAGATTTTCTTAGAATTAAAAAAGCATGAATTTCTTAGACTACAAAAAACCTTATGTAATTACTAATTTTTATAGTTTTGTTTTTAGCACCTTTCAAAATAATTGTTGATTCATTCATAACATATTATTCAGAATGAGTTTTTGAAATATTGATATTAAAATATACTCTTTTGCAAAACCCATTGAAAGTGACAGTTGTTATTGATACTAATTTGTGTAAAGTGTTCATGTATAATAAGTACATTAGCAATAACAATATTTTATTTTAGCAATATTAATAGCTATTACTATATTTATTACAATATAACAATTAAGAACAATGTACTACTAGTAACAACATTTTATCTCATAAAAATGAATCAAGATTTTACTTTTAAATTGGATGGAAAAATACAAAGATGATATGTAAAATAAAATAACAAATTTATTGCTAAATATCAAACGTTTTAGTTAATTTTAATATTTTAAAAATTATTTGATTTTCATCCTAAGGCAGATATATGAGTACTCTTAATATTTATATATAAATAATTTTTTAAAAGGTATCACTTGTTACAATAATTATATTTACAAAAATTTTGATAGAATTTTTTTATTTAATTTACTAAAAACGGATCATTATAAAACTGTGATACTAAGCATTTTTATAAAGTTACTTGAAATAAGTTTCTATTAAATTGTTAAAAAATTGATGTATCAAATTTTGGAATATGCATTATTAACTAATATATTAAAAACAAAATTTTATTGTAAAAACAAATTTTTGCAGGATAACTCCAGCATATATGGTGGTTGTTTTCTTTTACATTTTTGTTTTTAAGTATGTGGGTTCTGGACCATTTTGGGATGACAATCATTGTGATGATGCCCGTACTTCATGGTGGAAATATTTATTGTACATTAATAATTTTATTCCCATAAATAAAATGGTGGGTACTTAAAAATGGTGTTTTTTGAAAGCTAATATTTGTAAGATACTTACTTATTATTGAAAACTGTAATATATATTATCCATCATTAGAACAATACAGAAATTTAAATGTTGTTCATATTTTGCATGTATTAAAAAATTGTTTTAGTTTTAAAATATATAATTAACCTTCTCTCAATAAAAAAACAACAACCTCAAAAGCAAAAATAAAATGTTAATTGAGTGAGTATATATATTAACTCTCATTTGCTTGCTATGGGAAAAAAAATAAGCCAAAATAGTAAAAAATGAATGACTACTAATGAAAATTAACGACTAAGATAAATTTCTCCAATAATTTTAATTGTATTTAATAAAAAAAAAAATATCTACATTTTTTCTCAATTCATTTAAACATTCTGTAGTAGCTCATTATTTTTTTTGATTAGGTTTTATTTGCCACAGAGCATTGAATTTTTGTGTTCTGTTATTTCTTATGAAAAGTGTGCTATTGCTTGTGAGTGTACAAAATAATAAAAATATTAAAAAAAAAATTAAGATGCATAATATAAGATCTTTTTGCATAATATATCTGACATCTGACATATAACTTTTGATGTCTAATGCATCCTGTTTTTTAATTTCAACAGAAGTCACTATTGTGGGAGATAATTCATTTATTAATTTAAATGAAACTACTGTACCTGAAATTTATTTATAGTAAAATTATGTAGGTAAAATTATTATTAATTTTTTTTTCCGATGTAACATTATTTGTTAAGTATAGGATATATAGGATATGTGGCATATAATTTGTTTTTTTAAAAATTTGTTTTAGAATTTATATAAGTAATTAAAATGCAAATTTAAATAATTAATTAATTTTGCAGTGTATCGGATGGTCTTGGTATCTTGCTAATGATATGCAGTTTTATTTAATCAGTCCTCTCTTCTTATATCCTTTATGGAGGTAATATTCTCAATATTTCTCATAAATATTTCTATTTAAAATTCAATTACAGATATTAGAATGAAGAATAAATTAAATTTTCTAATTTCTTATCTCTTCATACAATCAAAATAAATTATTAAAATTTTTTTTTATTGATGCTTATTATGTTGTTAGTTTCTATGTATTCTTTATTGTTATGCTTAAGTTGAAATACTATTTTAATTGATTAGTAATGTGATTTTTTTATATTTCTCTACTATTCTATCATAAAAATTTATGACTAAGAGCAACTCCTGAAATAATTTTAGTAATAGTTAATAATAATAATAATAATAAAAAAATTGAATATTTTTCTTGTTTATTATCAATAAGTTGTTACAATTCATTTAAACATAGTTTAGTAATTCATTATTTTTTATTGGTTTTATTTGTCACAGGAACATTGAATTGTTGTATTTTATCCAAAAACATTTGTATTTTTATTTGTATTATTGTATTATACCCAAAAATACAATTTATATAAGAATTTTAAAAATAATTTTTGTTTGTGTTTATAAGGGTTGTAAATTTTGTATTTAATTTTCAGATGGCCACGTGTTGGATTCAGTATACTTGCTTTAACTCTAATAAGTACATGGACTGCTACTGGTGTTTTAAGTTATAAATATGATCTTATTCCTATGTTTGTTGGTGCTACTCATGCTAAAGATTTTAATGCTTATGCTGAAAAGTAATTATGCATATTTGACATTCCTATTTATTCAGTGTTATTGGATTGACATGTTTTTCTTTTTCTTTTAGTTTTATTTCCATTATATTTAATTTCTTTTTCAAAATTTAATGGTTAAGGATTTTTGTTTCTGTTTTAAAAATATTAAATTAATTTAGAAGCTTATAAAATATGGATTTTATTGCAGTTATGTTTATATTATTATTATTGATGTATAATATTAGCATTTATTAATTTTTCTTTTAAAATTTGAAAACCATATATCTATATTATTATTATTTTTGATTTTTTGTCTTTTGCATTTCTTTTATTATAAGTTTTCTAATTTTTCACTTGGTTTATTTTTTTTTAATTTTATTTTTTATAACGTTTCTAAATAATATATTTTAATAATGTATTATAAAATTTTTATTTAAATGCTTTTAATTTTTATCAACCAATTAAAATTTTTAATGTTTATTTAGTTTATTAATTTTAGGCAATTTTGTATATAAGCTATGTTAACAAATCTATTACACTGTTTATATTTATTTAAAGAAGGCATTTTTGTTTTATATAAGAAAGAATTTTGGTATAGGATTCTTGATGTACTTGAATTATGAGAACAATGTTTGTATTCTTTCTAATTGGTTACAATTTCAATTTCAAGGAATATTATGCAGCATTCAAATTGAAAATATTGTCTCTTATGTTAAAATCAATGTTTTCGTTAAAGAAATTAATATATATGTAATATTAAAACTGAAAGTTTTTTATAAATTTTATCATTTTTAATTTTTTTTTAAAATAAAAATTTTACTGTCTTCTTTAAATAAAAAGGTGAAATCTATTAAAAGTAACATTTTAGGTAATCAGTTTGTGTACTAATTTAAAAATTTCATTTTATTATATTAAGAAATTTTTTTTATAGCAATTTATTTTATTACAACTGTAATTTTACCACCTTAAATGCTTAAAATTAAATTTGAAATGTAATTGTTTTGCTTGTGTTAATCTTTTAATGTTATTTAACATAGCATTATTTAATTTTTAAGCAAATAAATCTTGTTAATAAATATGTGATTTATTTTTATTACTGTTTTACTTAATACTGTTACATATAGCTGAAAAAAGAACTGTTATACATAATAAAAATTCATATAATTTGGCTCATTCGATATTTGGCAAAGTTTTATATACTAATGAAAGCCATTGATTAGTTTTTTAAATTACTTACACATTTGTTTATGTTTTAAGTAATACTAAAATATAATCTTGATTTTGTTTTAATGGTCTGTTTAATTTTTTTAAAACTAAATATTGAAGAAGTAGATTTTTACGATATATTGAAAGCCAACAAAATTTTAAAAGTTATGAGATTAAAATTTAAATTTTGTTAAGTTATAAATTAAGTGCTTTTCTAATATTAGATGGTTTTTATTCTTCAGCGTTTTATTAAAAAATTTATAACTAGAAATACAAGAATGCACATAATACCAATAATTTTTTTTTCCGTTGAATTGTGTTTTTATGTTAATTGAAAAACAGTTTTTAATCCACCTCAAAAAATTTTTAAAAGTATTGTGAACTAAAATATTTATGTATTAAATAATCTTATGTGAATTTAATTGATAATATAATGTTACCTTAGATGATAGAAAATGCATTTATTTCTTTTAAAATAATTGTATTTGTATTTTTGTTTAAATTTATATATATATGTGTGTATAGTACTAATTTAGCTGAATTCATTTTTAGTTACATTCTTTTATGTTTTTTTTTTTAATCTTTTGCCAGAATGTGGAACTCCTTTGATCTTATATATGACAAACCTTATTGTCGCATTGCCCCATATATCATTGGTATTATATTGGGTTTTATTCTAAATAGAATTAACAAAAGGAAGAACTTCATGAATTGGGTGAGTATTTTTATTACTATAGGATGCAGTGATACACACATGAAATGTGCTAGAACTTAAGTAATATCGTTAAACTTTGAAACTATTTACTTTGTAGAAAATACAAATATTAAAATGACATTAAAATTGATTGAATACTTAAATATTATTTTAAAAAAATTTGTTTGGTTTTGTAGTGATCCATTTTAGCTAATATTAAATAATTTGCCAATTGTTTTATAATAAATCACAGTTAAAAATACACAAGTTTATAATTTAAAAGCTAATTTTGAAAATGTTTGTTTATTATTATTTTTTTTTTGCCAATACAATTGAATATATAGTGTAATGTGCAGTTTTATAGTTAATAATATTCAGTACTATTATTAACTATGTTCTTGATAATTGTCAAAATGCAGTTTATTATTTCATCCAACATTATCATTAAGTGGCATTGGATAAATTTTGGAAATATTTTTCTTTAAGTAACTTCATAGGAAAAAAAAAAAGATAGCATATAAAATTATAGCACAATAATTATCTAAGGGGTTCTCAGTATAAAACATAATTTTATAATGTGAGTATACTTTTTATAATAATCATAAAAACAAATAATGTATTTGATATTCTGTAAAAATACATAGATTTTCTTCATTACAAAAGTAGAAATTATAACATTGTAGAAAAATTATATATTTTCTGAATGTATACAAAAAATTTTTCCCTTAGAAAATTTTATGAATGTTGAATGTATAGTCATTTTTTGTTAACAGGTTACCGTTTGTCACCAAAAAATAAAAACTGACACAAATTCTACACTAAACAAATATAAAAATAACTAAAATGTAAAGAGATAAGAATAGCAAACCCAAACAATAATAGATACAGCATAGCAATCCGAACATTGTAGTATAGTTGGAAAAGTAAACAGGTTTCCTCTATACGGTCATTTGATGCATGAAAAGGAATGGTGCCTTATTAACTAAAAAGCACCATATATATAAATTTATTATTATGTATCGTAATTCTTAAAGTGTATCTATTTTTGTAGTGGCAACAAACTTTAGGATGGACTGTAGCTGCATTTTGTTCTCTGAGTGTAGTGTTTGGTTTATATCATGTTCAAATGGATCGCTTAACAGCAGCGTTTTACAATGCATTGTGTCGTTCTTCTTTCTCCATTGGGTTAGCTTGGATTATATTTGTCTGCGAAACTGGTCATGGAAGTATGTGTTTAGTATTGAAATGATATGCATTTTTAAGTTTATTTCAAATATTATTCTGTATAAATTATTTTGTATAAACCATTTTTCTTTCCACTTTACTAATGTTTCATTAGTCTTGATTTTGCCAATAGTATTAAAAAAAAATTGTGACAAGTTATTTTAGATTTACTATTTTAAAGTTTTTGAAGTCTGTAACTGCAGTTGTACATTAAATAAATTCTAAGAGATTCCAAATTTGTAATTTGTAAATGAGAATATGATCTCATTTTTATTTTTATTTCTTTTTTAATGTATTTGAATATATTATTTTATTTATTGAATATAATTTAAAAATATTTTTGTTAAACTTTATTATTGTTAATTTTTATATTGTTGAAATGTTTTATAATTTATAATTAATGTCACATTTAGATAAAAATTTGATTATAAATATAATAAATAATAGATATTTGTTTTGTATTATTACATAATTTGTACTATAGATTTAAAAGCTCATGTTGATATTATTATTATATTTCAGCTGTATATTAAATAAATTTTAAGAGATTTCAAATTAGTAATTTGTAAATTGTAAAAGAGAATATGATTCCATTTTTATTTTTATTTCTTTTTTACATGTATATAAATTTATTATTTTATTGAATATAATTTAAAATATTTTTGTTAAATTTTATTATTGTTAATTTTTATATTGTTGAAATGTTTTATAATTTATAATTAATGTCACATTTAGATAAAAATTTGATTATAAATATAATAAATAATAGATATTTGTATTATTACATCATTTGTACTATAGATTTAAAAACTCATGCTAATATAATTTATTATATCTCAGGTTTTTATTGCCAAAATCTTATCATGGAAAGCTCTGATTCCACTCAGCCGTATTACATTCTGTGCTTACCTTGTTCATCCAATTCTTATTCATGGCTATTATTATGCGTACCGAAGTGCAATCCATTTCACTGAACTCTTTATGGTAGATATTTATTTTTTTCTATTATAATTGACCCTCATTTAACTGACGTGTTCGGTACCTCATATAAAATTTGCAAGAGGTGAAAAAAAGAGATAAATGATTTAATTTTTTTTTGAAAAATTTAGCTTTTATTTTGCTTTAAAAATAAAATAAAGTGCACATTTCAATACAATGAGGTGGAAATGTATTGTGAAGGCATTACATTTCAAATATGATTAAAGATTTGTAATGTTACTATCATGGTGAAATGTGTGGTTGTCAGTTTTACAAAGGCTGGCTATATTTTAATAAGCTTATTAAAATTTTATATTTACTGAAATTTAATTTTGTGATAAATTCTCAAAAGTTAAAAAGCAGTATAATTTTTTTATTTTTATTTTTCATAAATATTCAAGTTGTAAAGCTTTGAATAAACAATTTTTTGTTTTTAAAGTATTCAAGTTGTATAAGTAAACTTTTATGCATTTTTTTGTTTTGTTTTGTTTGTATTTCATCTATTTTCAAAAATTTCATATATATTTTACATTTCTAAGTTTTGAATAATTAATAGCTAATATTATTTTATATATTCAAAATATTATAATTGTAATATTTTCCAATTAACTGGTACATATTAACTAAATTAAAAGAAAATACTTCTTAAAAGCCAAAATAAATACATACGAACATTATGAATTTTTTCCTACTGTGATATGATCATTAGTTTCATGACAATGCAATAATTTTCAGTTCCTAACACTTCAAAAATTTTTTTGTTAAACAAATTAATTTTTTATAAGATGATATCAATAGAAAATTATTATCTATTGCTTAAATATATTACTTCTTAGTAAAGATGATCTTTCTGAACTTAAAAGGAAAGTAACTTTTGTATATAGTACACAATGTTTGTAATTTTTATTTTCAAAATTCTGCAAGAATACATTTAATTTTTCATTATTTATTTCTGGATTTGCTGTATAATGTATGATTTGAAACATTTTTCTTAATTTATAAATTAATTGTAGTAATTTTTTCTTAAAAATATTTTATTAGAAAATATATAAAAATTTCGAACAGATAAAAAAAAAAAAAAAAAAATTGTTTAATTTGTCTTAAAATTACGTTTTTCTTAGTATCGTATGAAAATTAATTATTTTAAATAAGTTTTAGAAATACATTATAGTTTCTTTAAGATACAATTTCCATAAAAGCAAAATAAATTGAACTCTATATTATGCTGTAGTATAAATTATTTAAAATCATTTTTTTTATCCACATGTTCTCTTTATTTACAGGTAACAAATTTTATGGGTTTCCTTATTATGTCTTATGGAATCGCTTTCTTTTTCTCCTTAACATTTGAATCTCCTCTGACTAATTTAGAAAAGCTGGTAATTAAAAACAAATCAAAATGAATTTCATTCAGAACATTTTCAACTTTTTTCTATTTGCTGGCCGTTTTTTTTACAAGATCTTTAAAAAAGCATGAATGGAGATAAATCTTTGATGAACTGTGATAAATAAAAAATTTTTTTTTGTATTGGTTTCTCATCTTTATAATTACACGCACACACTTTCTTAAATTAAAAAAAAAAAATTCTTCTTAAAATACAAAATAAATACATACGGACATTATGAGTTTTTTCCTACTGTGGCATGATCATTAGTTTCATGACAATGCAACAATTTGCAGTTCCTAATACTTAATTTTTTTTTTTTGTAAAACAAATTAATCCTTTATCAGATGATATCAATAGAAAATGATTATCATTTGCTTAACTATAACTTGTTATTAAAGATGATCTTTCTAAATTTAAAAGGAAAGTAAATTTTTGTATATCACACACAACGTTTATGTAATTTTTATCTTCAAAATTCTGTAAGAATACATTTAATTTTCCATTATTCATTTCTGGTTGTATGATACGCACGCATGGACCGATGGACGGACGCACACACGCACGCAAATTTGAGTAAGCATCTGTTATGATTTCTAATAAAAATGCAATACTTGGCAGAAGTTCTTAATATTTACTTTGGTAACTAACATTTCTTTAAGAACTACAATCTGTAACTGTAGTTTTTGACCCCCCCGCAACTTAAAAAAAAAAAAAGACTCTTTTACCGGAATATTATTGCCAGACAGACATAAAATATATTCAATAATTATATGAAACTTTCTCAAGATTCAAATTTTTGTTGTGAATGTGTTTTGAACAATTACATCAGTGATTTTGGTTTGGAATATTTACAGAGTTCTATTCAATCCCTTTTTTGCTATGTAATGTAGTTAGTGTAGATTTTCTTTGTACCTTGCTCTGTACTCCGCAGCACACCTCAACTGCTTTTTTTTTTTTTTTTTTTTTTTAATGTAATTGCATTAATTTTCATATTCCTATATTGTTGTATTGTACTGTCTTCCTCACTCTGTAGTCAGCATTAAACCTTTGCAGAGCGTTTCTTGCACTCTTTACTTACCACATCTCTGACGATTTGTCAGAAGTTATGCAAGAGCATTTGGCAACACGCATGTAAAAACTAATTAAATAATATAATCCTATTTTTATGGTATGAGCTCCTGCACACTTTATTTCTGATGTGTCTCGATCACCAACATACTATATTAGAAAGAAGTGAATATTCATTAAATTCTTCTATATCTTGGTTATATTTAATAAATACCATTTCAATTAATACATCCATTACACATTGAGTTTCTTCTCATATTGATATTTTGGTTAAAATTCACCTTTGGGCGAACATAAAATAATTAATTTTCTTACTCATTGAGAAATTTTCTCATTTAATTTTGAATTTCATTTACTTATTTCACTCACTTTTACTCATTGAGATGAAGGCTATTGATTGGCTTCAAATTTTTTGGCCAACATACTTTGCGGTGGCGAATTAAAAAAGCGAGATTAAGTAAAAGAATCTTGACGGAAAGTTTCTACCTTTTATAATAGATATAGATCTCTTAGTTCATTATGTTAAGAATATTTCGAAGATTTTCTAATTTCAAAAAATAAAATAAATAAAAATAAAAAAATAAATAAATAAAAATAAAGCAAGTTTCATTCAATTTTTCTGTTATTTTTAAATGCCCAGCACTGACTGAAGTGATTCGACACTTACGGGCGATTCAGCATTACTCATGTATTCTAAGTTTCATGCTATATAAATTACCTACAATTTGGAACAAACACCACCAGGGGTACATATGGAAGATTTGCATTCTCTTCCCTTAGCCTAGAGAAGAATAGTTTGGCCTATAGATTTGCCGTATTCATGGCACCATAGATGTGGAAATTTTCAGTAGCTGTAAATGAATATTTTGTTTGTAAGCCATATAACAGGTGGGCGAAAAGTTCGTAGGCTGACGCATAGATGGCGCTACTAGTATTAAATCCATATGATTTTTAGTTCGCCCCTAACCTTCAAAAGACGCGTGTATAAATTTGACAGCTGTTGCACTATTAGTATTAGTACTTTTTTGATGTTTTCATCGGTAACAGCCTCTTAGGGGCGTCCACTGCGTGCATCGACCTCGGTGCTCATTTCGCCTCGTTTAAATTTAGCAAACCATTTCTCTACGGTTGATTTTTCTTGGTGCAAAGTCCGAATAATGTTTATCAAGCCAAGCCTTGGCTTCAATAGTATTTTTTTTCGTCAAAAAGCAATGCTTTATTAACAACACGAAATTCCTTTTATCCATTTTTTCAAACTAACAAAAGTTTGCTTCACTAAAATGCTATAACTCACATACTAATAATGCAACAGCTGTCAAATTTATACACGTGTCTTTTGAAAGTTAGGGCTAACTAAAAATCATATGGATTTAATACTAGCAGCGCCATCTATGCCTCAGTCTACGAACTTTTCAGCCTACCTGTTTATATATATATATATATTATAAACTGTTGTGATGTTCCTCAATTTTCATGTGAATTTCATTATTCGTTTAATCAAGTGATGAATATGGTGGAAATTTCCATCTCGGATAATTCTTTAAAACTTTTTAACTATAGACTATTGGGAGCGTTTCATTTTTAACATTTTCAATGTCGAATTGCCAACAAACTGAACAGAATCTTGATGTGCAATTATATTTCGCGATAATCAAACTATAAACTCCACAACAGATCAAACAATGCATATGTTCTAAGTGTTTCTCTTGGTTAGGCATGATGAAATTGGTGGGTTGTAGCTTCTAAAAAAAAAAAAAAAAAAAAAAAAATGTGAGGTATAAAAATTTAACTGATATATAGAGAGATATCGGCATACCAAATAGATTACTATATACTTTGTTAGTTTAGAATAGTTCGAAGAACTTCTAAGTAAATTAGCAATTTGAAGTTAAAATGATCTGGAACGAGTAAGAATATTAATTCGAGCAGTTTTTTGAAATAAGTTTTAGATTACGGTGTTGTTAATTACTTGATTGAATTGTGTGTAAACAGATGAGTCCAAACATTAAAACCATCTGTGCATTATACAGATGAAGTTGCCTGTAAGGTTAATCGAATGATAGGGATAAATTTTGCTATCGTAGTCGGAGCCTAAAACCGTGCGGTAATTCATATCGTACATGTGACAGCATCGTGTCATATGCCCGATACATATGAAAAGGCTAAGATTTATCAGACTTCAATAAATGACACACCATGATGACTTAAAAGCTAGATAAAATGTATTTCAGAAGCATTGTGTTTTATCAAATGTTTTTCTATGTGTAATAGTTATCCCGCAACAAATGCGGTTGCAAACAACTAAAGCATTCATTCGAAGAGACGAAATATTGAACGGCCATGGGCTATTGACAGCAGAAGTTAATGGAAGTTTTATTGATTTATTCTTGTTCATATTCTTGTTTATATTACAGGTAGTTTCATATTAGTATTATTGTGACTGCCATTACTCATGAATTTAACAATAACATTGAAATTAATATATCCGAACTCACAGTTGATCTGGCATTAGTGCTATAGTTTATATATAGAAAAATACTATTGTTTATATTACATTAGTACTATTGGGACTACCATTTCTCGTGAATTTAAAAATAGCATTGAAATTAATAGATCTGAACTCGTAGTTTGTCTGACATTGTTGTGTATGGGACTTTCGAATCATGCGTCTTGTTCCTGTCTGTATTCTTGTTTTGTTCTTGTTTATATTACAGGTAGTTTCATATTAGTACTATTGTACTATTGCCATTACTCATGAATTTAATAATAGCATTGAAATTAATAGATCTGAATTCACAGTTTATCTGACATTGTTGTCTATGGGATGTCTGCGTCTATGCTAATTGTGATTTATTGGTATAAATTCATGTCGTGTGCATGTAGTAATGCTTGTTGAATACCTGAAGAGGATCACTTAAATCGACGATTCTAATTTTGCATTCTATCTCGAGGATGGACGAGTCGTTAATTTAAAAGTTAAAAATTGAGTAGGATCATCAATATCACACGTCAAGAATTTAAGTCCAAATTTTGATGAAAAAATATACAGCAACTTATGACATCTAATTAAAGGTGGTCCAGGGCCACTTTTTAAAACTTGCGTATGATCAAAGATAGACCTGCAGTGATGACAAGTAGTTTTAATATTTTGGATGATAGGTGTGTATTGTCTCATCTTTGTTTAGTTTGAGAACATGAATGTATTTTATGAATGATTATTGTGAACAAGTATGAAATAAATCAAATAACACACTTCATTTACTTTTATTGGACAATAAAAGGTGGTGTCATGGGTTACATGTACATTGCTGATCATAAATCCAAATGGCACAGGTGATCGTGTGAGCAACCTGCTCGCAAAATCTATCTATAGTAAAGTTTTCTTTTAAAAAAAAACTCGAAACAGCCATTGAATGTACAGCATTTGGGAACAGAATAGTTAAAACCATTTTATTCATTTATTCTTTTTTTATCATTTTTGCAAATAAAATTTGGTAGGTTATGTATAAATTATTTTCACACTTAACATTTTGAAAATTGACTATTTTCATTAACAACGCTACTATACAGCTTTTCATAGTTCATGGCAAAACAGATGAAGATCATTTTTGAGTTTTTTTCAATAGTATAATTTGAATAAATATAACAAACCCGTATTTAGGAGATTTTTTTTTTTATAATTAGATCATGTTCTTTTTAATGCGTCTACAAGTTGCATTAAAAACAACATGACAGACATTTGAATTCATTCATTTAAGAAGCTGATATGAATTTTCACTTTTGAATTGACGCGTGATTTTGGTAGGATTTCTATATCACAGCACTTAAATATGTATAACAAATCTCTCAAATCCCCTGCCTATTAAATCTATTAGTTATTTATCTAAAAATTGACTTATTGAAGAACAATAACTATATGAAAATAACTTAAACATTTTTATTAATATGCATTTTTTAATTTGATTTTCCAACCGAAATAGGTAAAGTCATCCACTTGCTAAATTATAATATGTATTTTTAAAGGGATTATCATAACTTCATGCTGTTTTTTTTTTGATTATAATCTGGGATACACAGAATTAAGATCAAGAATTAAACATAATTATTGTTACTTACGAAAAATTACCACAATATAACATTAATAGTGTATGATATATGTATTGATTACAAGGAAAAATAGTATAAAAAGTAAATAAAATCGCAATTTTTGTTTTAGGGAATGTTTTAATATTTAATTTAATTTTTATAGTAGACAAACACAAAAATTTCTTAACTCAAAATTCTCATTAGTTAGCGACTCTGACGATAAAAAAACCAAATAATGAATCTTATTGATACAACGCTATAAGTTTGAGAAATTTTAATTAAATTTAGTGAATTCTTTTTTAAATAATTGTTATTAAGTTCAAGTTATAAATTTAGAAAGTAAATCCAGTTAATTTTTGAACTTCAGAAAAGTGCTCTTAGACTGTTGATATCAAATTGCAGACTTTCAACATATATAGTATTCAAACTTAATGAGGAAGGGGGTTGTAATCTGTGCATCCCTTTTATAAATTCACTGATAATCTTAGCAAAGTGAAAAATTCAATTGCATTACAATATTCAAATGTATTTTTGTGTTGATCTTCATCTATTTTTGACCTTCCTTTTCACGTCAACAAAACTCAGTTCTGTTTGTTCACACTTTATGATATACATTCTACAATTGCTTGCATTGATTACATGAACAAGATCACAGACAATAGTGAATGGGAACTTTTTCACATCCACCTCTTCCAGAGAGACAATAAGGCCTTGAGTTTCAAGTGAGTTAGGTTTTTAGAAAAATTCCAAGACTTTTCTACTCATTTTGCCGCAAACAATTATTGAACACAAGACATTTTAAAAGTGGAAAACATGAGAATCTGAATTATATATATTGCACACTCTTTAACATGGCATTGTCTGAACAGTATTTATCTCTTGTTGCACTTTCCCCATAGAATGAAGAGTTCATAAAAAAAAACGAAATCAGATAATTTGATGTGGAAACAATTCTTCAACATAGTAGATAAATGTTATGTCTTAAAAAGTCTCGAAGTGGTTTAGTCCATTTTTAGATTCAAATTCATTTTTTTTAAATATCGTAATTTTTTGCAAAAAAATTTATTATTTTCTTACTTGTTTAATTGTGAACCCAAACTCATTTTACTTTTATTAATAAATTAATATTATTATACTTTTGTTTTTTATTTGATTAATTATGCAGCCCATAAAATTATTTCAACAAATGTTATTAAGTGATTGCAATTGATAATAAACACATTTAAATAAAAAAATAAGAAAAATTAAATCGAAAAAAAAAAAAAATGTCAAAATAAATTTTAATTTATTGCTTCACCTTTTCTAAGAAATTTTGCGATATATTTTAAGTTAATTAATGTTAAAACATATTTTTAAGACTGATAAAAATAAATTTGTCAGTATTAAATGCTTTTTTTTAATTATAACTAATATAAAATTTTGTTTTTTATTTTAATTAGGAGTTCAGAAATTTATTTTTTATTTTCTCAAATAAAAAAAAAAACAATCAAATATTTATAATGAAAGGACAATTACAAAAAATTGAATTTAATAATATTATCTTTTTTGTGTAAAAAATTCATTTCAACAACAAAATTTTTTTAACGATGTCCAAATTAGTGCTAAATTGATATTTTAACATATACAAATTAATAACGATTACAAAAAAATTATTATTTTTATATTCTTTTAAATTAAATTTTCATATATTACCATTAGTTTAATATAATGGTTTAATTTAAATAAAATTTTTTTTCTTCTAAATTATTTTTGTGAGTGATTAATTATTTCTTATAATTATTTTCTGATATAATGAAAAATGATAGAAAAGAAAAAAAAATGTATAATAAGCCTGCACACAAAAACTGTACCATATGAATTTTGTCTCTGAAGATCGAAATAAAATGAACAATGCAGCCCTTTTTTTTTCCTACAAACCTTGTGCTGTACATCAGTGATTTTTGATCCAGTTGCTGTTTAATAATTTTTTTTCCCTCCCCCAGCAACTAGACATAATCAAATGCACACCCTGTTATGTATGTGGTCCCAATATGATGAAAATGCTATTTTATTTATGTTATATATCATTAAGTATTACCCAAGCTATGCATTTCTTTTTCTAGACTATTTATGCTATCTTAAATTTCGATGAAAAATTTAAGATATTTCAATCACACTCGTGTTATTGTTTAAAATATAAAAAAGTTAAAAACATATTGTTTTAATTTTTAGATCAATCAATTTACATTATTAAAATATTTTAATAAGCAAATTCTATTTTACGATTGAAAGTTAATTTTTTTTTTTCACTGCTTTTAAAAATTTGTATTTATATTTATTTTAATTTACAATATTTTAATCAATGTGAATTTTTTTTTGTTTAATTTTAGGTTTATGAAATCATTTTTATCCCCTTTTTATAGATGAATTCTATTTGATAAAACTAAAATTTTTTTATTACCAGTTAGAAATAGTCAGAAATATTACCAGTGTAGAATAATTTCATACATAAATAATTATATTTAAAATATTCTTGAAAAACTGCCGGTAAAATCAAATTTAATTTTTAATTTAATAAGACTTTTTAAAAAGGAAACTGATTAATTTTTTTTAAACGGATTTAGTAAAAAAATGAAATTATTTTATTTTATACTAGCTAAAACATTTAATTTTTTTCAAATTAAAAATTTTTAACTTTAATTAATTTCTAATATTTAAATATTTATGTAAAAGTTTAAAATTCACGAAAGTAAGTTACTGTATTTGCAAAAATTAATTTTCTTTACATTTTATTTTTAAAGAACTGTAATTGAATAAATGTATATTACAAAGCAGTGCAAAAAAATTACCATTCACTTCAAACTTTTATAAATTTAATTAAATTTTAAAAACACTCAGTTATTGAAGGGTTATAATTTTCATAATTAAAATGGCGCAAAATAATTGTATTTAATTTGGAATTTTATAATTTGATATAGAATAATTTTTTTATCAAAATTACGTAATCATTCATTAAACGTAGGGGAAAAAATTGATTAAGTAACAATAATTTGAGTTTATTTATGTTCTTTTTATTGTAATCTTTTCAAATCTTTACCTTCAAACATTTTTTCTCTATCAATTTTAAGCACATGGTCTATAAAGTGGTACTTTCACCTTATTTCTTAAGTAATTAATTCAATTTTGAATTGAAAAGTAGAATTTGTAATTATTTCAACTTTAATAGTACAGATAATTTGTCTCTGTAGCAAAAAAAACATAGGCTAAAACATTTTGTAACACTTCATTCAACTATTTTTTTTTAAAAATTTCATTTTTTCTTTCTAATTCTTTATAGACTTGTGCTAATACCGTATTGCTCTGGTCTTGTTAACTCTCTCTAATGAAAAAATGGCATAAAAGAATACTATTTCACTTACAAATATATTTTTTTTGAGAAACACTGATTATTCAGCTTGAAGAGACATATTACGATGAATATTGTTTTATATCTAGCACAAAATTATGGATATCCTGATATACATACACATATACATTCACGATAAATATTGTTGGTATACAGATAAAACAATCATGGTCCCTCAGCGTATGCTATTCATTTCCCTTACAACGAGTCTCATTGGTTTATCGAAGTATTTTATTACTGTTTATTTATTGTTATTGTTTAATTATTGTTTTATTTAATATCGAAAATATGTAAGTTTTTTTATGTGATTGATTTTTAATAATGTCTGTTTGTTCATTGGTAAACATGTAAAATATCTTGATTAGCAGTTTTAATTGTTATTTAAAATAATTTAATTAAAAAATTCAGATGACAACCTAGTGAGAATTTCATTAACAAATAACAATAATAAATTAGTAAGTATTCATTTTCAATTATAAATTCTTATTTAGAAAATTAATCGTAACCGTAACTTTATCTTAAAACAACAACGGATCATATAATTTTTGTAAAATAAAATTTAAAAGCTAAACATAGCTTTTAATCGTATAAATTTTAGTATAAGTTCATTACATGTACGACAAAAAAAGTAGCTAGAAAATTTGTATTATATTTAAAAAGATTAAACATTTTTTTTGCACTTTTTTTTTTTAACACGCATTTCCGTTTATATATATATATTCCTTGTCTTTCACACCACTTAATTTCAGTATTTTATCTAATAGTCTCTTAATATGTAATCTATTTTCAATTAATTTTTTGTGATGATATCACATATTAACGTGTATGAATTATTAAAGGAAAATACTTATTTTCCCATGTTGTCTCTTTTTTGTGTGCGAAAACATATATCAGAAACGTTATCTTTAAACAACAAATTAAAATTTAATGCTAATTCTGAAAAACCATCCCAGCAAGCTGAACAGTCATTGCCTCTGAAAACACTTACAATTATTCTTTGGTTTTTCGAAAAAGTGATGCTAGGTTCTAAATAAATGAGCAAACCACATTCTAAAGCTAAAAGTGAAATCCGAAAAAACTGAAATGGTCGTAACGTGGTTCAGTCCATAAAAATAGATCGCGAAGAATCGTGTTATGTATCATGACTGTGATGCGATTGTGATAAACGTAAATTCTTTGTGATGAGGAAACAAAACAAGTCTAACACTATACATTCGTCAGTAACATGGACACACTTAAAAAAAAAGCGCCAACAACAAAAGTGATTTACAAATCACTATGGGTCTAAATCCCTGCAGGTGGTGAGAGAATCACATCATATATTTAGTTGAACTACGTTCAGTTCACTGGAAGAAGCTATGTACATGAACTAACACAGACGAAGGTTCCAGAAATCCAGAATTTGACGCCACTGCAGACGTTCAACCCTCTACAATAATAATGCTTTTGCACTGTCTTCGTCCATCCTAAAAGCTGTTTTTAAACGGTTTTGTTTTGGGCTTTCTGTTGCGTATTGGAGTTTTGAACATTCGTCATCATGAGGTTGAATTTTTTTTTAAATTGTATTTACGTATCATTCACATTTATATAGAGTGGGTATCGCATTAGATTCCATTTGAATTTTCTATTGTGTTTGAAGCTTCTGGAGTTTGCATAAAAGCATAATAAATATTTTTTCATTAGTCATTTGATTTTGCTTCCGTTAATTTTTTTCTTCTTCTTTTTACTTGAAAGACTGTATCTTAAAACTAACAGTTAGTTAGCAAATCTACAAATATTTAATCCCTCTAGGATCTAACTTTGTAAACTTCAACAGTAACATGAGTGACAAACGAAGAGGAATGACTTGGAAAGTGAGCGTTCTCCAGTCTTTTTTTTTTTTTTTTTTTGACCACCACTTCTTGAACTCGTTGTCATTAATTTATATTGCGTCATTAATGTTTCTATTCTAAAGAGGATACGAAGAAAGTCTTCCCATTTATTTACAATACATAACTCTTTTTCTCTGTTCTTTTAAACTATATAAGGGATCCTTTTGTTTGAATAATTATCTCATTAAAAAAATCTTTCTTTCTTTCCTTTTTTTAAAGAGAATTACACGTATGTTTTGATGATTTTTTTTTTTTCTTCACTGCCGTGAATATTCCTATGTACAAGTGCTTCCACAGTTTCTGCAAGAAAGAAGCCACGATTGGCAGAGTTCGAAGGGAGGTAGAATGGGGTATGCAGTCACAGTGAACAGATTTCAGGATCTCACCCAACCGTTTGTTTGTTGCCTGAAAGAGAAGGAAAAAAAATACATTTATTAAGTCGAAATCAAATAATTTTCAAATTAATGTTAGAGAAAAAAACACACAACGATATTATTTTTTTGCCAAAGCTCTTTAAGATTTTGATAATAATTTTAATTCTGCACGTTTGGCTTGTCGCTCCACTGTCTTTTTTTTTTTGCACACGAGAGTTAATTGATCCAAGACATACAATTTAAAGTGCATTCCGAACCTCTAACAAACATCTATGCAACTGTTAGGATTGGAATCTGAAGCCTAATTTTTCAGTAGAGAAAAATAATTAGTTTGTAACTATCATTATAGAAATAAAGTGGTACACTTAAATAAATAAATCGTACGATTACTGTACGATAAATTGCGTATTACGATAAATAAATCGTACATTTTTTGTGAATATTTATAATTCATCTGTTCAGTTTCATGGTGTTACTACGTATATATATATACGAATATATATTTAAAGAAAAGTGAATTTTTAGTTTATCTTAAAAGTTATCATAGTATTTATTAATCTTTTTTTCTTCTAGAAATAAAGTTTGTCTAATTTTTGGCAAAAGATACGCATAAGAATATACTAGTTAATATTCATATCATATATATACTATAAAAATATTCAGTCTTAAAATTAAGGATACTATAACATAAAAACATAACTTTCATATTATTCAGAAATATTCTAGACATGCGACAGCTTTAATATGGATAAGTTGTACATCATGCATTCTCAGTAATTAAATAAAAATTTTTAAATAGAAGAATTAATGAGCTAATTTTATTTCGAATTGGGGGGTAAATTTATTCGAGTAACTTTATTTCGAATTGTTTTATTGAGTTCAATGCCTGCTTCCAGCGGATTCGGACTAGAATTGTTTTGTATGTTACTACAGTTCCAGAAAA
Organism: Caerostris extrusa; assembly: GCA_021605095.1. Lineage (NCBI taxonomy): Eukaryota > Metazoa > Arthropoda > Arachnida > Araneae > Araneidae > Caerostris > Caerostris extrusa. The sequence goes on from BPLR01015245.1 coordinate 169,648, forward strand.
GGGAATATCACACCATTGAAGAAGAATCGACAGATAAAATAAAAGTAATGATAAAATAGTTAGTGGATTAAAAAAATGATAAAATGGTTTGAAATATACATTGTTAAAATTTTGTGCAGAAAAATAAAAGTCTCCAAAAATAACACGAGCTGAAATCTGAATCACCACTTTAATATTAAAGATAATTGATTGATTAGAAAGTAGGAAGGTTATACGAAAGTAAAAGAGAGAAGCAGAGTTCTAATCTCCGTTTTTAATTAAATGTTATATATAAAGAAGTGCACTTTGGCAATATGCTTTCGGATTATATTGAAAATAATTGTCTGAATGTGGGTACACGAGGTCGTCATTATTTTCGTACAGATGTTTCAATATGAAACAATAACTTTGATGCTATTCAGCGTGGGGAGGTTAGCTGACTCACATAGCGTACGTAATCAACTTTAAAAAATCGTTTCGCGCTCAAGAATATAGGAAAGGCGAGAGAAATTTTGAAAATTGTCTTACAACGGTGCGGCGAAATCCTGCATTGCTTGCTTGACGGTAGAGAATCCGGCATCGTCCTTAGAGTTGTCCGCACAGAGAGACTGGAGCCTGTTCAAGTACGTGTCGAAATTGTCCGGGGTAGGTCTCTCGTCGAAGTTGGGCAACCGGACGTGATCCAGGAGGTTGATGAAATTGTTCCGAAGGGATTCGTAGTACTCGCTCAGCTGGTTTGTCTTCGGGGCAGTGGAAAGGGGACTCTCCTACGGAGAGAGAAAAAAAGAAGCATGCTTTAAGATATAATATGGTGAAAAATATTTTTATACAGGATCAACTATTTCATTTTGATTCAACTGTAACACGGTTCACGGCTTGAAAACACGATTCTGTTGTAAGTATCTTCCATCCAAACTCGAAAACGGATAAAATTTTGATCTTTCTTAATAGATGCGACAAATACTTTAAAATATCGTAGATGGATAATATTATGAAAATTTTATATCTTTGATAATATTTTAATCTTTTATTTCATTTATAACTAAAAGGAAGAAAGAAACTACGATTAACAGAGAAGAATAGTTAAGTTAGAATATTTAGATTGTAATCTACAGTTTTGTGCTGCATACGAAAATAAATAAATAAAAATTGATTTACATTACAGTAATTGTGTATTAAAATATATTGAAATAACTAACTCCCTGGCACTACAGCCCATGGTGATCCAAAGTCGTTTGGCAGATTTCGAGAAGAGATATGATTTTTTTTTATTGGGTAGGGTTGTCAGCCCTACGCCCACATTATACCGCGACCTACGGCGACCTGCGCGACCTACGGAATACCGCGACCTATATACCGCACCGCTGGGACTTGAGTCTCAGACTTGTGACATCGAGGGCCAGAGCGTCAGTCATTCGACCATCAGGCACTTCTATATCGAAATGCCAACCTGTATTTGTGAGATTTAATAAAGTATTTCATGTCTATTATTTCGATTTAGATAAATCCTTCTGGAAATTATCTAAATCGAACGATTTAGGACGAAACGAACACTTTACGGAGCGTTGGAACGTTCGTTGGAATTAAATTCAACAAGCATCTCAACTTTATTGTCAGAATAAATGTCTTTAGTTTCTAAGTTGATAGAAATATAATTTTAGAGAGAGAGGAACCTGTTGTATTTTAAAATTGATAATGGAGATCCATAGTTTGATTCAGGAACATCATCAAATTCATTGATAAACAAAATACGAATATATTTTTTATTTCCAATATTTTAAAAATAGGATATGATTATAAATCGATTTGCATGACCGTACATATTGAAATATTACATGTCGTCTTTTTTCTTATATCTGTTTGTTTTAACATTCTTCTAAATTTTTAACAAATAATGTGTCGTCTCATTCATTAACGTATCAGACCCAATTAAAAAATATCACGAAATCAAAAACAAATAAAAAAAATTTGTAATATTGATTAATAGATTGAATATTATTAAAATGAAACTTGAAATACAGACTGTTTTAAAAAATGTTTTAAGTGAGATTTTCTTCTTAAAAAATAGGAAGAACACAAACATTTTCGTTTAACCAAATATAAAAAAGAACGCATGCTCAATCAATTCGTGGTAAATAAAGAATGCAGTATCTTACTCTGTCCGTAGGCCTCAGGGGTGGTTCCATTTGGGTGATATCGGTTCGAAGCTGGAACATCTCCGATTCCACTCGGGCATTGTATTCCTGGAGTTCCATTATCTCTTCTTCCAGGGCTCGAATGTTGGAAAGATCCTCCACACCAGTTGCTGAAGAAAATAAAAAAATATTCAAGCGTAAATTATTTTTCAGTTTTCAAAATTAAGCACTACATTAAAAAAAATTTTTTTGAGGAATTTTTTTGATTTATGATAAAACCAATAATTTGAAAGTTTCTGTAAAATAATCTTATTAAATAGACAGCTGTTTTTTTTGCGTTTGTGATTGAATTTTTAGGTAAAATATTAATTGAGGTAAAATGCGCTGTTTTACAAATTCACGTTTTTTTAAAAAATATGAGGACAAAGGGGTTGGTCGGGGATTTAGTCTTAAATATTATTAATAATATTTAATAAAAGAATTTTCAGAATCAAAAGTTTATTAATAATGTTTTATTTATAACCAAGCTTTCGTATTTGAGTACTAATAGCAATATATTCAATGAATTTTTCAAATATTTATAGAATATATTCAGCATGAAATGAGAATTTGTCTTATTTTAAATATTTATGACTTGACTTGACTAGATGCTGAGTATTTAAATATTTATGTTTTATATATTTTAGCAGCTTTTTTACCGAAAACTGCTTCGTAAACAATCGATTGTAATTACTTTATTGGTCAACACTGAAAGCTAATCCCCATTTAAGGATTTTTCAATGCACAATTTACTGTTTGCAAGAACACGATTTACTGTTTGTACATTACATTATATCAATTTAATTGGTTTGAATAGGTTTTTAAGAAGCACTTTTTATTTTAATAATAGTGGGAGGTAGAGGAGCATAAAGAAAGAGGGAGAGAAGAGCCTGTTTTATTTTGAGAGATGTATTGTTAAGATTCAAAAACATCAATAAATTCATTGAAAAACATATCACGAAGTTTTTTTTTATTTCCAATATTTTTTTTTAAAAACAGAACCGGTTTTAAATGTATGAAACTGCTGAGTATGGTTACGTGATGGTGTATGTTGTTTCCAGACATAGCAATACAGAAACGAAATATTTTGTACAGCAAGAAACAAAATGCTTTACAGATTTATCTTCAGCATAAGCATTGCCACGAGAAAATAACCTGACTTAGTGTAGTCTGGAATAAAATTGGGTGACTAATAAGTTCAGCGCCTATGATAACCTGAACCCTTTTTTTTCCCCTGATGTTGACTTCATCGGCGGGTACTGACTCATACATGAGGGAACAGTACGTACCTGACAGGTGCTTGACAGGGACAGCGTCTTCCTCAGTGGTAGCTTTAGCCTTACGGGCACCGCCTGGGCTGCCCGCGGACAGCCAGAGAGGCTACGGTGGGTGAGGAATGTACCATTTGGTGGCCACTGCCATCGCAGCCTGGTGTTGGGCAGCTGGAGATAATAAAGGGACCACCTTTAATACCGGGCATAAATAAGTACAACTAAGCATTCAATTTCTAAGCGCATCTATTCTAAAGTCCGCTTTACAGTACTAGTTTAGAAGGAAGGAAAGAAATCTGTGAATGGAACGCCTAATAAGCCTAACTGTTATCGAGGAGCGAGATTAGTAAGCAAGCCAAAATTTTTGAATTGTTTTTTTTTTTTTTTTTTATAAAGACAGCGAATTAATAGAAGCAGTGTTATTATTATTTGAAATAAATTTAAAGACGGCTGCTTCTCTTATTATGTTCACCTCAATTCAGAATCTGTATTGCCCATGTCTCGACAAACATTAAAAAACAATAATGTTTGTTGTACTTTTTAAATCACCATCTCTTTTGTTTCTGTGAGTAGGAAAAGATCTTAGCCACTACAACACACAACTCACCTTTTTTTCTTTACTTATGCATAAGCATACCTTTTATTCCATTTTTTTTTTCAAAATTGACAGGAATAAACCTTTGGTAAAACAAGTGTTTGACGTTTTACTATAAGTTGAATTAATTCTTCAACAAGAATGTAAGTGTCTTATATTAAAGATTATTGATGAAAGAGTTTTTATCTTTAACTGTTCAAAATAAGATAATTTTTATTTAGAGTATCTATTCGCTGTAACAATACCTTAATTTTATGTTTATTAGTCATTAAAAATAGTCCGGAGTAAAATTTTTAAAGATAGAATATATTTTATGGATGTAATAATGTCAAAATGATACTTCATTTGTAGCGTGGAACAATTTTTATTGTTTTCTGTTAGCATTTTTTTAAGTTAAAATTTTTTTATCATAAATTATTACTTTAAATAATTAAAGAAAGTTATTTAAATATTTTCATAAGTGTTGTAGCGAGTTTACGTAATGTTTGCTATTATAAATTATTCTTTTAAGTGTAAATTATAGTGTCTATATGTGTTTTCGCGGATATGTTAGTTATGCAAGGCATATACGTCATAGTTGGATTAGGACAAAAAAAAAATTATTTATCTACGATTATAAATAAAGAGCCATGCAATTAATAACGAGCAGCCATGCAAAGAAAATAAATACATACAGTGATAATTTAAAATAAATAAATAATAATAATAAAAAGACCATGCAGCCAATCACGATGCATTGAAACATTTATGGCTTCGGTTCCCTTCCAAAACTCAATTTTCTCAAAATCGGAAAGTTAGCTGGCAGTGCAAAGAAAGAGAGCACTCGATCAGCCTACCTCACCCCCTTCAGCCTTCGACGGCCTAGGCTCACGTTGCCCAGATACAGGTGGGACCTTGCTGCAATTGGCAATAGGGCAGCCCGAAGCGCTGAAAACCACAGTTCAGCAACAATTAGTTCAACTTCACTGAGAGTGGTATGGACGCTATAAAATTAATTATACTATAAAAGGAATTAACAGATTATGCTAAAAAAGGAAGCGTGTTTGCATGAATTTTAAGTACCTTACTGCGATGAATAAAAAAAAACCCCAACGATTCAGTATGTGCAATTTAGATTTGACATTTGTAAATTTAAATGTTTTCAATGATTCGAACGTTTGAAATTGAACGAAACAGAACAAAATAAAACCAGATAGATTATTAAAACATAATTGCTATATTATTTTCGAAACTCATTCTGCTTTTTATTTGCGATTGATTTGATCAAAGATCAAGATAAACTGAAAGATCAAAACTTACTTTACTTTGACTTTAAGATCAAAGATAAACTGAAATTTCATCTTCTTCCTTGCAAGTCCGTCTGCCTAACGGCAGTTTTCGAGACAGGAGATGTTTTCTTTTTACGGGTAGGGTTGTCAGCCTTACGCCCAAAGCTCTGCAGTCATATTAGGCCGGGACCTACGGTTTAGTGTGGATTCCGAATCACTACAAACATCTACGGCACCGCCGGGACTGAAACCCGAAATCGCGCTAGTCATTCGGCCACCAGGCCCCGAAATTTCATAGTATTCATTATAGATACTATTTGAAGTGGACAAAGCATATTTTTCTTAAGCTATTAAAAAGTATTACTAATGGTAAAATACATTTCTAATTAATGATAATTAAATAGCAATGTCTAAAATGCTCAATTCAAGAAATTAGAATAGATCTGAAGAATTGAATTAGGCGTGAGGAAGGCGGATACAATGAAATACTTCATTTACTAAAATAATTAACATCTGATAAATTAGTGTTTATCAATAAATATAAGTTTTGATTTAAGTTTTTAATTTTCAAGGTATTTATATTTTTAATTTTTTGTTTTTCAGTATAACAAAATAAGAATACATGATGCATTTAACAATTACAAATTCCTAAACAATTTTAATTAAAAAATTTGGTGAAAATAAACAATTAACGTTAACGACAACGTTAAACAAACAATAACGTCAATTCGAACAGATGTCCTTTTAGATAAATATGAAAGGGAAAACAAATAGCAACAATTCATGCCATGCAAAAATTGAAGAATAAAAAGCTGGAACTTAATAGTGCAAATTAGAAAAAAATGCAGTCACATTAACGTTTTTATTAAGTTTAGGTATGAACATATGTTTTAATGCATTATACAGTGGTACCTTGAGATATGAGTGCCCCATATTCGTGTTTTTTGAGACGTCATTATATTTGCCTTAATATACAAATATGCGAGATACGAAACTACTTCAACGAAATCACAACCTTCATTTAGTTCAGATTTCATGCCTTTCGCATAAAAAAAATAAATAAATAACTTTAAAAACTAATAAAAAGGAAAATTATTAAGCAAAAGTGTAGGCAAAGAAGAAAATAATACAACATGATAATCGGGGTCGCCGACATCTGTTTATTATTATGGATTCTCTTTACATGCATGTTTGCATTTTGCTTTATTTTATTCGCGTATAATATTTGTTCGTTACAAATACATTATTTTAGAAAATAAAGTGCTTTTTCGAAGACTAGCACGAATAAATCTGAATTCAATTTGAGATACGAGCATTCTGAGATAAGAGCTCTGTAATGGAAATAATTAAATTTCTCATGGTACCATTGCATTTGATATTATAAAGATTCCATTTGTATTTGTTTCTGATGCAGGAAGACCAGTCTAATTTGTAAAGGGGAAGTTCAATTTCTGTAATCATGCAATGCAATTAAAAGGGTGATTAAGTGTTGAAAGAGAACAAGATTTAAAAATAACATGCTGCGATTTTTAATTTAACAATTGTAGAATCAAGGTTTATTTACCTTCTGTGCGATTGAAACTTTCCAGTTACATGCCCTGAACCGTCACATCCAGGAATCGGGCACCTAAGGGGTGAAAGATAAAATTAATCAACAAAAAGATTTAATAAATAAACTAACGATTATTATTATGCTACAAAAATTATTTTATGCCAGTATGTTTAGTTAAAAAGAAAACTAAAAATTATTATCGGGTTAAATACTAAGCTTGTTCAAATTGCTTAAAAGTACTATATTAAATGCGATTATTATAATTAATTATCAATAATATTAAGCATACAATTTATTTTCAGTGCATTTAAAGTTTTTCTTTCTAATGCAGCTGGCAATACAGAGACAGTTAGTATTTTTGACATAAGCAAGGGCTGCACAGACGTTACTCACTTTCCATTACCCAGGGGGCGCGTATAACGTGAAGATAAGCTACGGACACGGAGTAACAATGCCCCCGCGACGCTCTACGATCCTATTAGACCGGGTCCTACGGTTTAAAGTGGATTCCGAACCACTACAAACATTCATGGTCCCGCCGGGACTCGAACCCCGAAATCTGTGGTACCGAGCGCCAGAGCTCCAGCCGCTCGGCCATTCAGGCCCCCCAGTAAGAGGTTATAATCAGTATAAAATTCATCCCCAAACATTGAAGCCTTAAAGTTTGTTAAATACCACACAACAGCATATATCACTCGATGGTTGACAAAACTGTTTGCGTCTTAGTAAATTTCTTTGATCAGTATATGAGATCGGGTAAACAATTAAAATTGTATTTTAATTTGAATTATCAGCATTAATAATTTTTCAACTGAAAACAATTATCAGCGGATAAAACATAGCTATAAAAATTTATTTCATTAATGATGCTAAACTATAATCTGCTAGGTTTTAATGCATCGAAAAAAATCTATTACTCTGGGGGCACGTGCAGCTTGAAGATATGCAACGGACGCGAGTAACATACCCCAACAAAGTTACAATCGTATTATAAACCACGACCTACGGTTTAAAGTGAATTCAGAATCATTACAAAACACCCATGGGCACCGCCTAGACTCGAACCCGAAAACCCGTGGTAGCGAGGCCAGAGCGCTAGCCACTCAACCATCAGGTCGCAGTGCATTTAAAGTTATATTATTAATATTATATAAAAAATACAACATAATGCATGTCGGTTCATACGTAAACTTATTCTACACAATGGAAGTTTTATTAATTATAATATATTTTAATGTTTATTAACTTCTTAATAAAAATATACGATAAGAAAAAACGATACAGATATTTTTTTTTGATATAGTCTTCTAAATGCTAACCTGAGTAAACTAAAAGAGTATCTGTCATGATAAAAAATAATGTAAAACAAAATACACAAAAGATCACATAAAAATTATACGAAATTGATAGTATACCTTTTGTTCAATGTGGTGGAAAAAAAAAAAAAAAATTGATCAACAAGCATGTCTCAAATCCAACTGATTCCTATCATCATCACAATAATTTATTCCCAATTAACTGCCGCCGTTTTCATGGAATCGTTTTCTACACAATAATATTATTCATGACTTTTTCGAATTTTTTTAATAATTCTTCCTTTAAATTATAAGGTATTGTTTAATATTTTATAGTAAGTTTAAAAGAATTTCAAAAGATATTTGTTAATCGATGCAGAAAAATATATTAAATTATTTATCTGATATGAAAGAAAAATTGTAAGAACAAAAGAAATAATAATAATAATAATAAAATTAAAAAAAAGTATATAACCAAACGAGTTTCTTCCAAAAAATTAAATTCGTTGCCATTCAGAAAACTATATTAACTAAGAACGATGTGTCATGTCACAGAAAAAACAGAGATATAGTGAAGCAAATTGTATTAAAAATTACAGAATAAAGTTCACGTAGAATTTTTTTCAAATAAATAAAATAAATAAATAAAAATTACTTTGATAGAAAACTATTTAGATAAATGATTGCAATAATTTTGAAAATGAAAATTTCACAATACAGAAAACGATAGTGCATCTAAAAGAAATTTTGCAGAATAATTTTTGGCATCTGATTACATTTGTGCATCTGATTTCAAGAGTAATAATTAAAAGTTCTGTTTTTTATTCTTAATTTGAAACTACTGATATTTGTTTAATTATCTTACATATTTGATTGAATGACGAAAATGAAATAAATAAAAGAAACGTTTTTTTTTAAATAGACATTGTTTATTTGACTTTATCCAATTGATAAAATGTATAAATATTCTTTAAACGAATAAACTGGACTGGATTGGATTGGATAATGGAGCATGTTAGAAAGATCTGGTAAGTTCTTATAGTAATTTTTTTTATTCTTTAACTTGCTAACATTTTTTAATTAAGAAAATTCTTGAAAAATGATTGTGATTAATTTTATATGTTTACTTGATTCATTATTCGCATTTAATTAATTTATTATTATCATTATACTGTTGTTATCGTTTTTAAATTAAGAAAATTCTTAAAAAATTATTGTGATAAATTTACTTGATTATTTATTCGCATTTAATTAATTTATTATTATGATTATAATTGTTATTTTCTAATACATAAACATACATAACATTTAGTAGAAAGGAATTTTGAATATTTTATTTTACGTATATTTTTTATTTAGAGCTTAGTATTATAAATTTTAATTTGGATTAAACATACTTTATTATTATTAATAGATTTATCATATTTTTTAATCAGTGAATTCTACAAATTTATTTTCATATTTTTTAATCAATCAATTTTAGAAATAAATTGACGTTTTTTTCACCTATCGACTTTATCAATGAAATATAATATAATAATTTTCTCAGTTTTTTTTATTATAATATTTATTTCTTTAAAATTACATTAAAATTGATCAATTAATCTTTAAAAATGAAGGGTTTTTTTTAATGAAAATACATTGTTATTCGCGTCCGTAGCATATCTTCAAGCTACGCGTGCCTCCTGGGTAGTGCTAAATGGGTAACAGCGGTTCAGCCCTGCTTGTGGCATAACGATTAACTGTCTCTGTATTGCCAGCTGCATTAAACAACAGGTTATTGATAGAGTAAAAAAAACCATTAAGCAGTATTTGTACAAGTAAATAGTAGCATTCCAATGAAGAAAATATTTGCTTTGCAAAGGTTTTTAATTCTTACTTTGTCAATAAGATTAATAATTCAAGTTTACAAAGGATATTACAATAGGCTTATGACTGCAAAATTTTTTTATTCAAATTGTCTTATATGTTGAAATTTCTATTTAATAAGATAAAATTTTATAACATAAATAAAATGAGGCTCCGTTTTTGTTAATCAGTATTTTGTTAGTGTTGTATGCAAAGATTCTGCCACATTATCGCCATTGTAAGTAGTCCCAGTGTTTAATGAGATTCGCATTAAAAGTGTTAAAACTACGGCGTTCTTTCATTCATAATATATTCTTTTTTCATTAAATGAGGCTCAAATGTAACTAATTTTAAGAGATTTAGCTATTTCATTAAAAAAAAAAAAAAAAGTTTAAGGCTTATTTCTTTTAATTCCTATTTCTGAAAATTTATAAAAAATAGATCAGGTTATTCAGACTTAATAAAACTTTTTTGTTATCCTTGAACTTATCAAAGAAATATTTGTAATATAAATAAAGCCGCATGTATGCTAAAAATTATTTTCTAAATAAAAATTGATATTTTAAAGATTTTTTAATAAAAAGAATAATTATAATGCTAGTAAGTAAAATGCCGCAAAATTTAATCTTCAAAAGGAATAATTGTAGCTGGAGAATTTCAAAAAGCCTTTTAAGATTTCTTAAAATACTACTTAATTGCAAAGCGGATTTCTTAATTGAGTAACTTGCCTTAGAGGTTCTGGGTCATTCTTCTCATCTCTGTTAACCATCTTCTTTGGTTTATTTGCTCTTGGGCATCCCGAAAGACTCCGGTGAGAAGAATAATTTCCTGTCACGTGCCCAGAGCCATCACATCCAGGTGTAGGGCATCTGTAAAAGGAAAGAATGATTATTTTTGGAATATTTTTAGAGAGCGATTTATTCACATTAAATAAAAGGATTTCTTTTTTTTTTTCTTCTTTTGAGAATGACGCTAATAATAAAAAAATTATCTCAACGATGAGGAAATGGCATAAAAATTGAAATACTAACTTTTCATTTTCATAATAATTCTGTAACATTAATTATTTTTAATGGAATGTAAGAAACATTTCTTAATTATTTGTCTACACTGTAAATATATACTATATATGTATATTTATAGTATAGTATATGTAACTGTGCACTGTATATAAATCTGTAGGCTTTGTTTTCTCTATCTGTTTGTCTTTTATAACTCGTCAAGGATGTGTTTGATTAACATGACATTTTTATATATGTTTAATACACTGTCGCTTAAAATGTAGACTAATTTTTACATCAAGGGGCTTTTAATAATATATGCTTAAATCATTGTTTTCGAAAACAATAATTAAAAATACGTAAAAAGTTCATTATAAACTGTTGTTTTTGCATAATGCATGCCATTTGTTTTTATTTATCAATTACGTTAAATAGTAGTTCATCGATATTGTTGCTACAGATTAACGGAAAGCTGGAAAATCGTTAGGATTTAATTATTATTAAAACATGCGAATAAAATATTTCATGAAGATTGTTGTGCTCATGACATAGAGAACCAAACAATTGGTTTTTATGCTCTTCGAGTTGTGAGTGGATTGAGTACTTTTGTTGTGTAGCGATTTCTAACTCCTATTTTGCGCTGATACGTAAGCTGAGTTGGTCTATTGCCTTTTGAATGTTTGTTAATAATTAAGTAAATATAAAACCCCTTTTAAAATAATTTATAGAAAAAAGTTAAATTTAAGAGAGATGAGATTTAAAAATTAACAAACAATTCAGACGGAAAATAAAAAGACAACTAAGTTTTGAAAAATAAACAGAGAATTCAATCAATAGTTTAATCAGAGTTCAATCTTTTAATATTTTACATTTGTGTGGAGTCATAATTTGAAATATTCATTAATTGGAAGTTGCCAATATTTAAAAGATTATTATAAAAATTGTTGAAATTTTAAAGACAATTATCAACAAAGAGAAGGAAATTGCATGTTTGATGTCATCATTTCTTAAGTGCCATGGGAATTGAGTAATCATTCTTAGAATTTTATTTCACAATATTCGAATGATTTCCGTTTGTGTGAGCTGTGAATATTCAAACTGGACTTACATATGCTTTTAAATGTACGAAGGTAGGCAGATAAATTAATCTTTTGTTAACTAGTGAAAGTATTTGTAAGTCAGTAGGTAGAGTACTCGAAGTTTAGTGTTAAATTTTTTTCAACATAAACAAACATTCAACATAACATAGTTTTCTGTCAAGGGCTATCCCTAAGTTCAGTTCTCCCGGTTGACTAGATGATGGGTTCGTTATAAATTGTGATATTTGGAGTGCTGTATGATCTTTTTGTGATAAGTGAATGGTACTGCTTCAGTTTTATCGACATTAAGTAGAATTTTGCCTCTAATTAACTAATTTTCTAAGTGAGAGAGATTATTTTTTAGTTTTTGGTGAGGATTCTTAAATTTCGAGTTTTAGTGAGAATTGTTACATCGACAGCATATAAATTGAGTTTGCGTGGGAATTTGCGGAATTTCATTAATATAAATATTATGCAGAAAAGGGCCAAGAGCCTGGGGAACACCAGATTTGGTTTCTCTGACCAAAGAATCAGTTTTGCGAACTGCAACCACAAAATTTCTATTAGAAAGATAATTATGGATAATTTTGACCAGAAAGAGCTATAAGTTGTAAGACTCTAATTCCAGCAAGAAATAAAACCCTTTTATGATTATCTGAGATTCAATGTGAACGAAGAAGCAGATTAAAAATCCAGAAAAGAAAGCGAATTGCTTTGCGTGTTAATGAAACATCAGAAAAATCTAAAATTCAGGACAGGTATACCATTTAATTGGTTCCTTGTTTCTTCTACGTGCAGGAAATCTGAAAAGAATAATTGAGATCCACGATTCATATGATGCCCTTATATTTTGTCGTTGAGAAGAGGGGCGCAACTTTAATTTATTTCACTCTGAACAGAGGGCAAGTAGAACAAATAAAAAAATTCAACTTTACTTTATTGTTACCAACTTACCAAAAATTCATTCCTTTTGTTATGCATGAAAGTATGATTGTCTTGATCTTTATAATTATGATAAGTAATCCTAATGGAAATGAGATGGAATATCTAAAGAGCTGTGCATGGGACGATCGTGTGTGATAGGCCTGATATATCTAGTTTTTCATTTGAAATTTAAAAAAATTGATTTATTTATTAAAAGAAATTTTTGGATGATTAAGTGTTATATGTATTCTGTAGAGTAGCAAACGAGCATTTCCTCATACTTATAATCTTTTATGGCTTGAAAAAAAAACATTGTATAGAATAAATGATATTATAAAAGTATAATTTTCAAATACTGAGAACGATATAGATTTATATAATACTATTTAAAAATATATGATTCCTATTCATGTGGATTAATAAATTAAACTTCATGTATGAAAGACAATCGTTGTAGTAAACGATTTACGAAAGCATTTGTAAATGAAACGATGACTGGAGAGGAGGGTACCATTTTACCGACGGATATCACTAAAAGCAGAGGGTTTGTAGCTCAGATATATTTTAGAAGTAAATAATTACTTTACAAGCTATTGAAACACTAAAAATCCAAAATTCGTACAAGAAGTAGAAGTAGAAATAATGTTTGGGTTATCCCTTATTCAACAGTGTCACGTTTTGAAGAACATTATTGAAGCCGCTTGCATTTTATAAAAGACATTTGCTAATACGTAAAGAGAATGATCAAGTGACGTTTGGATTTAAATATGAAAATTATGAAATAATGAAATATGAATCTGAGAGATACATCAGTACATCAGAGGAAACTTAGGGTGTAATGGCTCTCCCAATATAAGAACGAGTTCCTCCTGTAGGATGTTGGATATTCAATAAGAAAATGGGTCACGAATTCATTTCAATACAGAAAATATTATTGATCAAATTTCCAATTCCCAAAACATACATTATTGGCATATTAACGAAATTATGGTGGATAAATGGATATATTATATGAATAAAAGTGGAATGGTTTTTACTGATGCACCTAGAGAAACAGGGAAAGTTTTTTTTAAAAATAAATTTGTTATTGTCCAAAACTAGAAGAAGTGGCAAAATCATGCTTTCATTGCCCTCTATCTTCAGGTATCTAGACAACTTTTTAACGTGTGGTAAAACAGCTCGTTCAATATTCAAAATACCAATAGATATTGACAGATATAAAACACCCGTTTGTCATGTATCTAAAAATTATAATAAACTGATCAGAGATGCTTATCTAATAGTCTGGAATGGATGTACAGCGGTTAATAAAAAATAAAATGATAGAAGCTATCGAATGAACTTTACAAGACTTATAAAATAATAAAAAGAATGGGAGGGAGACATAATTTTTTTCAGACTTTATCTAATTAATGAATTAATGTATAGTAGCTGATGAAGTACATGCTTCTCTCTAATGATATTATCTTTGGAATGAAGTTAAAAAGCTATCATTAACAGGAAACACGCTGGTCGACCTCGATCCTGCACATTTGTTTTCTAACTTGTTGCTAGATGTAGATTAAGGAAATTTAACTGATGAAAATGGAGAAATATCTTTATCTAATGAATTATGTGAAGTAGTTAAAAAAATTTATCTAGAGGCAAGTGATATTAAAAAATAAAGAAGTCTCATGGATATCAGACGAGCTATTTTTGTCCTAAAAACGATATGGTGATCGTAACAACAGTATCTTAGACAAATTTGAAGCGGATGAAATGATTTATACATCTATTAATACTACGGTTAACCGAGATAATGTAACTAACTGGTTCCATTTAGATTAATGTATATATATATATATATAGGAATTAGGATATTATGTTAATATCGTTATGAGTTTTTAGATTGAACCTATATGAAATAGTAAAATATTGCATTAAGTAAGATTTCATTTTTGATTGTAATCAAGAGAATAATAATCATTCTTTTTTTTTTTTAACACGGAAATAAATTGAAGAAAAAGCATTTTTAGAGTACTAGAAATAAATTTTTTAATAAATTAATTTTTATATAAATTTTATTTATATTCTTTAAAAGTAAAAAAATAGCGAGGAAATGAGCAAAGAAAATATTTATCTTTTGAGAAATAGATAACTATGGCTATATAAGAACACACACCTGAGAATGGGAGACATTGACTTATCATGTTGGCTGCTTGGATACCGATACCACTGACCACTTGGTTTTTCATTGTAACATAAGTTAGGCCTGAAATATTAATAAAATGTTTTAAAATAAAGGCAATAGTTTACAATTAAGAAAGCATGCAATAATAAAATGAATTAAAAATCGTATCTTCGTAATTTAGGCTTTCATAACGTTACTATTATATAGAAAAAAATATTTTTCATTGAAATGTAATTTTATGCTTATTTAAAGGTTCTTAGATATATTTAATGATTTAAATATGCATTAAGTGAGGAACAATTATTGATAAATATTTAATACTTAGCAACTTAAATAAGATCTTTTGATATTTTATTCTAGTGGAAGAATATTTATTGTGTCTCTATACATTGTTATTTTGATTTTTTTTACTTGTTTTTCATGAAGAATGTTAAATTAAGAATTTTAAGTAAGCAATTCGATTTTGAAAGTAGCTAATCTGATTAATTATAAAAATTTTGCAATTCAATAATTCTCATTATACATTTTTCGATCAAATGCCGTTTAAAAATATTTGAACATTATTACATTTAAGGGCGCGATAAAATAATTAAAATTTTACTGATTTAAAAATTATACTAATGATAATAATTTATTAAGCAATTAAAAATTAAAATTTGTTGTTTAGATAAAAAAATCCATTTGCATTATTATACATAGAAATAAATTAATTCATTAAAATTATAAGATAAAAAAATCAAAATAAGTGTTTTACCTATAAAATTAAATAATTAAAAGACTTACTCCATTGAATTAATTCATTATAAACGCTTTCTTCTAAAATTTATTTCCGTGAAAATGTATGAAATTATTTTGATGGGATGCTTTTAGAATTCTAATTCGTTTTATTTGTGCATTCAAATAATTTTAGGCTGTTTATGTTATAAAAATTAAATCAATTAATACTGTTTTTATATGACATTATAAGATGATGACAAAAATAAAAAGAGCCAAGAAAAAAGTTAAGTAATGAGATATAAGATATAAGAAATATTTTTATATTGGGGAAATTTTTTTTTTTTTAATGTTAGAGGCAGAAACATTGAAAACAAATTAAAAAAGAAATGCCTAGTTCAGTTAATCGAAAAGAAAAAGTATAAAACTGTTTAAAAAATTATAAATATTAATAACTTATCTCGTTACTTGTTTTTCTACTCTTTTTCAATTAAATTTTTTTCAGTAAAAATCTATTGAATAACGTTTTTTTCTTGCATATTCTTTGTATGGTAATAAAATATTTCAATAGCAAATTTCAATCTTTAACGTTGAATCATGGGCGTGAACATATATTTCGCCCAAAATAAAAATAATACTTATACTTTTTAAACTTTTTTTCAAATTCTTAATATATTGATAATAATAATGAGAAAATATAGTTAGAAAATTACATCAGTTTTACTAATTTTATACATACAAACTGTTAGTTATAAACGCAATAAACTCAAAATATAACTATGAACAAAAAGATAAAATTTTATCGGGCTGATAAATAGTTTATCCATAATTTTTAGAACTTAATGTAAAAACAAAATGCATAAAAGCCAATATTAAAAAACAGAAAGAAAGAAAAAAAAGGTATCAATAAATCATATTCATGCAATAAATTATGTTCGTTTTTCGTTCAGAACTGAAAAAAAGAAAATAGATTAAATAAAGAATAAAAAAAAAACTAAAGAATTTCAAACGATTTTATAAAAAAGTACGTGAAAGAAATTTAAATAAACTGATTAGAATAACTCGTGAAAGAAATTAAAAAAATAAGCAAATAAGAAACTCTGAAAGAGTTCAAGGAAAAAAAAAAAAAAAAATGATGAAGAACACGAAAAACCTCGTTTCCCGAAACAATACCTATAATTTTATGGGCAACAACAAAAAGCTTTTGATGTAAAACATTTTTTTAAATTTTAATTTATTCTTCGATATTCATTTTGCAAAATCTTAAGATTTTCAGTAAAAAAAATTTCAGTAGCATTTAGAAAAACGCACAATTCACGAAAATTTTTAAATTTTTACAAATTTAATCAAATTATTCAAAGAGAGTATTTCAAATATGTGAAAAACATTAATAAAAATACTTTAATTCTTGATGAATAAATACTTGATTCTTCTTACGTACTTTAATTCTTGATGCTGCGCCTGAATTTGTGATCTATCGGCATGTGGGCAACCAGAAAGACTGTGGTGAAAAAAAATATTCATCGTTAATAACGTATCACAAGTCAAGAACAAAAATTCTTATTCTTGGATGTTAATAAATATTAATTAATTAATTATTATTAAATGCATTACAAGAAAATAATCATGTTATTATCATATTTAAAAATTATTGCACAATTTAATTTGGATTAGGATAATATTTAAATGAGTTAATAATTTTCTTAAAATTGTGAAATTTTTGTTTGATATAAGGGCAAAATGTTAAAATAAGCTAAATGAAAAAATTGTTGCTATGTTATTAATTTTTTCATAGTACAGAAATCATTCTTTTTATATTGTGAAATTCTGTTACGTATTCTATCTATTATTTTCGCTAACTTTACAAATTCATCCAATGTGGAAGTTGTTAAGTTATTATGTATATATAATAATAATATTTTCAAATTAATAGTGAACATTTTAAAGACATTTTTCGTGGGTTGAAAGTGTTTTTAAATATTAATTTGCTTTCTTTAATCTGAAGTGATCTGATCATTTACAGAAGCTGAGTTTTTGAGTGAAAGTAACTAAATCGAAGCCAGGCAAGTGAGCGAAAATAGCTAGATTAATAAGCATGCAAATCAGTAGGCCATAAATGCCCACGGTTGAATTCGAGAAGAAGGGAGGAAAGGGTTAAACTCCCAAGCTATGGGAAGTTGTGGTGGCACAGGAATCAATGTAGACCTAAATTGTTAACAAGTTTTCCCGATTTACAAACTGATACTTCAAAGCAAAAATATTCAAGTATTGGAAAAATATTATTTTAGCATAATCAAAATCCTAATCACTTTGATAATCTGAATGCTCAATTTGAATTTTTTGATTAAATAACTTTTTACTTTTTTATCACCTTGATTTTTCACAACTTACCAAAATATAATTCAAATGAAGCTAATTTTTAAATGATATACATTAATTTTGAAATTCTAATTTTCAGAAAAATAACAATCGAATATTTCTTGAATGTAATTTGAAATAAATTCTCTATCGAAATTCATTTTCATTCGATTGGATATTTACACATTTTATCAGTTACGAATTACTGCTATGTCCAAAGTTAGCATTATTTTGAACATATAAGTAAGAGAATTATATTTTGGTATCTGAAATTGTCAATTATAGCAATTCTCACCTTCTATGTGTTGCATAATTGCCTGAAACATGACCCATTCCATCACAGCCAGGAGTAGGACAATGAATTAATTCTCTACCTTCCCTTCCACGGCTTTTTATTTTTGGTGGCATGCATCTGAAATGGAAGAACGGAATACATTTGAATATTATTAGATCATAGATATATCCAAACAATCTTCAAAGTTCTAAGGACATAATTTAAATCGAATAAATAAAGAAGTAATTTTGTTCAACTCGTACAAAAAATTCTAAAGTATCGGCGACAATCTTTTGAAAGAGAATTAAGAATAGAAAATCAAAGTATCTTACAAAAGGAATTGATAAAAGATACTACTATTTTATTGAACACTAAACATTAAATTTATTAATCACTAGAACAGTCAATATTTTTTTTTTCTATTGTGTTCCAATTAATTAAAAAGTCAGTATCTTAAAAATTGATAGAAAAATGCTTGAAGAGTTGTTTATGGAAGATTCTGGATTCAAATATAGTAAAGAATAGATGAAACTTTTAATGTTTTCTCTTTAATAGTTAGGGTTCGTTATGAAAAGGATTATTTTAAAATATAAATTCTAGGATTTTTATGGACATATATTTAACTGGCAAAGTCATATTGGAAAGAAAAACTATACTGTGAAGGATCAATAAATAAAAAAATTTCACAATTTAATACTACTAATTTTTTTTACGGCACATTCTAAATACTGTCTCCACCCCTTCCCTAATAAAATCTATTGCATGAATAGTAGTATTCTTTTCTAAGTACGTTTGACCTTAATTCCAAAATGATATCAATTTGCTACTATATCAAAGGTTTTAAAGATATGATTTATGAAACAATTTCACTTGAAATTACTTTAATTACTACATATTAATATAATTAATTTATGAAATAAGTTTTGTTATCCAGATATCTTATTCATTAAAATAATTTGTTCAGTTATACTTTATCATTATTTAAATCCTATTTTCAATGAATTATATTCATAAATTGCATCAATTTTTTAATCAATAATGCCTAAACTTGTCTTATATCTGGTCTAATAATATTTTATAATGAAGCTATATTGTATTTTGAGGAAGATTTTTAACTAGGGTGATTTCTGTTTCCTCAATCAGTCACCGAAAGTGTGTGGAAATAAATTTATATGAATCAATATGTATTCGGACTCAATGATTTTCTTTCTTTTGAAAATTAAATTCCTACGATGATAGAGATGCAATATAAAATTCATATAAAGGGTTGGTTCGATGATTTGATACTTACTTCTCGGAACATATTCTGGCGGTGAGGTCATTAAATGGTGATGCTGCATTCTGTCTGCCGGAGGTCCCAAAGGACTTTGCGGATAGGGAACGTGTTGCGTTGGGCAATGAGGAGAGGCGTCGAGAGGGATCTTCCGGTTACCGGAGATCTAGGTGGGGGTGAAGGTGTTGCGTTGGGCATCATGTGAGGTCCGGGCACCCTGTCATCGTGTCCGGTCGAAAAGTCGACGGGCTCTGTCTGCTCTGAATCATTGGTTGGGGGTGGAGGTGGAGAGTACATTTGTTTAGATGACACCACGACTGAATTCCTCTGGCCACCTCCGCACGCTGATGGCAATGGCATACTGAAAAGAGGCGTCGCTTTTAAGTTTGTTTCAACTCCGATATTTAAATTCACTAACTAGTTTTTCTCAAAATGACTAATCTCAAGTGGGTACCATGGTACATAAACATTTAACGTATATGCGAAATACATTCTTCAGAGTCAATTGAAGCAATAGAAAATTTCTAGATGCAAGACTAAATTCGTTCATAACATATTTGTCTATAACATATTCGTTCATAACATATATAAGAAGTCTGTTAAATGCTATGTGGCTGAAGAAGTAAATAGCTTTTATTTTATCTAAAGCTATCTATTTTATCTATAGCTTTTTTAAAGTAAATAGCTTATAAATTTTATCTTTATTAATTATGAATAAAAAAAAAAAAAATTTTCATTCAAGCAAATTAAGACTCGTCGTAAATCTATTGAAATAAAAGTCATCATAATTAAATTGAAAGAAACGTCAGAAGAATTATTAATATGAAAGAAAAGTCATCATTAATTATCAAATATTTTATTGTCTACTTTCAAATGAAATATTTTTGACTTCGTCGTGACAATGCTCTTGCGTATATTTTAAGATTCGTTCAAACTAATTCTATGAATATGACGTTCGATTATATGCTCATAAAATTAACTGAGAAACTAACTCGAATTTTAAGTTAAAAAAAAAGTTAGAATTTTTAACAATTTACTCGTTTCTTTTTTTATATTTTTCTACTATCATATAGATACTAATTCATATGATATCACAATTATAAAAGTTAAAAGGACTAACTAATATTATTAGAATTGATAATTGAAATGACTTGCCAGTGAGTTATTTTAAAAATTACCAAACTTAAAAAATATTTTATAGGAGCTTACTTGGGTTTATTAAGAAGATTCTGTCCATCTGATGGTTCAGTTTTAATTTTTGGCACCATTGGCCTACCATAAAACCTTTGACTGTCATATGAATTGTAGTCAGGAGTTTGAGGGGCGGCCATATTTTCCATAGGGGATCGTACGGGCTGGCCATACATAGGATACCTATAATCTGGCATGTCCGTGTGCTTTACGTAACACAACGTCCGCATAACGCAATCAGGAGACGATGGTCCAGAAGGAACTGTAAACAATTGTTATAATTGATTTTTTTCTGGCAACAATAAAAGATGAATCTAAAATTGTTCTAGAATAAAAAACAATTTAAAAAAATGTATATTTTAATTTATTGCATAGAAAACTTTAAAAATCATCCCTGAAAATATAATACAAATTTTAAGGTATAAAAAGTTTCGAAAATTAAGTTATAAATTATTATTAATTTTATAAATTAAGTAAGCATTAAAATTTTCTGGACAAAATTTTATTTTTTGGAAATTGTTAAAAAAAATTATCTATTTGAGTGTTAAGTTCTTTTAAATTGATTTAAATTTAGAATATTCTTTTGTCTAGAACAGGATTTTAAAATATGATATGTATAAATATTTCAAGTAACTACAAATACCAATATCAAAAATAAATTAAATGAAAATTTATTAAAGACAATTATAAATAGATCATGGATCGGATCATAATAGATTTCGGATTTAACTACGTCTATTTATAATTATAAAATTATAAATAGATGCTAAGGGAAAATTATAAATATATTACATGATCTAATTTTTTTAGTTTGAAAATTGTTTGTTTTTAAAATAATAGTTAAAATCCTAATTACTTTATGTTATCTATATTAGCTATAAGTGCGAGATAAAGCGTGTTGAAAATATGAGTGAAAAATGTCCTAGAAAAAAATAATTAAAAAAGAAGTAGAATTCAAAGAAGTAGAATAAATTAAGGGCTTAAAATCAATTTAAATATTTCTCATGTTATGAAAATATCAGAAGAATTATGTTTATTTATCTTGAAAAACATTTAAATCATAAACTTACTTTGTCCAATCGGAGGTGATGGTTTTGGTGTGGTTCTTTGTTCCTTTTGGACCATTTTCTCCATCGCAGCAATGGGGCACCCAGATAAGCTAATAAAAAAATATGTAATTTCTTTCACCTGTCTCATCCAAATCAATCATACATTTAGATTAAATGGTTTTAAATTCTGGTTCTTCAATTTTCCTTAGAATTCATTTAAGATAACATGAGTTTATAAATGAAAGGAATATTTAACTTATACGACTATATTATTTTTGAATTCTGATTCAATAATATACTTATACGATTTACGAAACAGTTTCTATTTATTTGATTTCGATTATAGGAAGATTTAATGGACAACTCTTAAAAGTTTTCAAATGATTTCGATTCATGATTTAGTATTGATTAGAATTATTTGTGAGATACTTTGTCTTCGATTTTCTATCAAAAATCATTTTAGGAACCGTTTTATTCTTTATAAGGGTAGTGTTTAAATTACAGCAGTTAACTTAAAAATGTATTGCATATTGATTGAAGTCGTGAATTTTACTGTTTTGTCAATAATAGTTATTATAAAACCAGAAAAAATTTAATTTGATATTTATTCGATTTTTTTCTTGAATAAGTAAAATATCAAGTGAAATTTTTAATTTAATCTGGATTCTGATTTTGTTCTTCTTTTTAAGTACTATAAGTAAATGTTCTAAATGGATAAATTTTATCTTGAAAATGTATTGAGGGACAATAAACTCAACAAATGTAAATATTAAATTTTTAACGAAATTACAAAAAATGAAATCTTATAGTTAAAAATACTGTAAAGTGTCATTTCTTTTGTGTAGATAGACACATACGCTATAAAACTTATTTTTATTATTCACCATTTAAACTTCTTATTTTAAAATAAAAACAAGGCAAAGGTAGGGTTCAGATGAGGGCAGTCGGCTACCAACCTCCTATGAGAGATCCTGTTACTGTTGACGTGCCCTCTTCCATTACATCCATTGGTGGGACACCTAAAGAAGAACACGCGACCTCAACTTCTAATGGCTGCAAACAACATTCGGAACTACATTTTTACATGTCTTGTTACAATTTAGAAAAAATCTATGTGCTCTGTTATTTTCGTTTACAAACAAGAGTTAATCATAATAAATGTAGAGAATAAGTTTAGTTATCACATATTATTTAAATTATTTATTTTAAAGTAAGTAAAAATACATACTTTTCGTTTACAAATGCATTTAATTTGAATAAGTGAACATTAATAAATTTTAATTGATGAGAGTTCGTAACTTCACTTACAAGACAGGTAAATATGAGTTTTAAAGTTATTATGTAATGTATATATAATAATTATAATAATATAAAAATGAACTTACTTCAGAATTGTCTCATGTAAGGCTAAAACTATAAGAAGAAAGAAGATAAGAAAGTTCAGTAAGCAAGAGAATAAAGAAGAAATGAAGAAAAATAAGAGAATAATATTTTGAAGCATTTTTTTTAAATATTTCATTTTACTATTACAAAATTTATGTTAAAAGATAGTTCATAATTAAACAGTAAGTCAATGATTTTTAAACTAGAATCCCCGTCTGTAATAATTTTACTTGAAATAGGAACGTAATTTAAAGAAAATTAGAAATGGAAAATAGCTATGAAAAAAATATATATGTATAATTTAAAATAACAACAACCATATAAAGTTAGTTAAAGATATTCCTGAAATTAATTTTGTTGTTGGAAAATGTGTACAAATAAAAACATGAATTACATTAAAAATATATTAATATTAAGAACTTATTTTAAAATTTAAATGAAGAAATGTAAGAGAAAAGTATTTATTTTTATGCGACGAATAAGCATTTAGTGTTAAACTATGAAAAAAAAATAGTGAAATTATCTGTTTTTCATATAATTAGCAAGATTTAATAGCTAGTGATAAGATGATTCAAAATATTATGCATTTCATATAAAATTTTTCATTTATTTTTATTTTATATAATTTGGAAATTCAAATATTCTGAAGCTTATAAATTGCATGGTTTTACATATAGTCCAAGATGATAACAAATTTTGCTATCATCTGTATTATTTCAAGTGCTTATAACAGAATTTAGCAGGAAAGAAATGGAAAAGAAATTAAGATTTTTAAAATAAAATGAAATCCTATTTATTTTCAGAAAAAATAATTTTATACTTTATAGAAAAATATATATTTTTAAATGTTTAACACTGCTTTGCATTTAAAATTTTTTTTTTATTATAATTACATTTGAAAAGTTTTTAATAGTTTTACTGACTATAATATTAATGTAAACATTCTTCTTCATTTATGAATTTGCAACGAATTTAAAAGCAGAGATTATTTTAACTCTTAAGGAAATCATGCATCTAGGAGAAATCAAATATTCGGTCTCATAATTTATTTAAAGATATCCACGAGTTATTAATAACATAAGTAACAAAAATAAGAAACTTACTTTCTGAGTGATTCTATCCTTGCGGGGGCAACCAGATAAACTAAAATGAAAAAAAAAAAATAACATTTTAAAGTTCAAAATATTTTATTAATATTATATTCTATTTAAATTATGAATTGCAAATCATCTTTATTCGAAAAGTACATCTATTTAGCTTGATAAAATTAAAAACTTTAATTAAATTGAAAACAACTGGTTGAACCAAAAATTAATTAAATATAAATGTCAAAAAAAATTATTTGAATGAATCACTTTTGTGCTTTTAGTGTTATGATATAACCCAGTACTGACCTTCTGTGATGAGAATAGAGGCCGGTAACATGCCCTGATCCATTACATCCTGGAGTAGGGCATTTTCCGTCTGAAATGAAGAAGAAACTTTACTATATAGAAATAAAAGTTATTCTAACGAAAAGTATATAAGAATTTTAGTTTTCGAGCTTATTGATTATTTTACATGACTTGTCAGGATTAAAAATCACTCAAAAATAAATTAAATTATCACTTAGGAATATCAAAACTTAGATGTTGTCGTATTTTTAAAATTTTATGCATAATGTCTGAATATCTTAATTCAGAACATAACCGAATACATATGAATAAATAACAGGACTTTTAACAAGAAATATATACTTTTCAAAAGAAAAAAATGAAAAGAAAACAAAAAGTTAGTTATTCAAGAATCTCAAAAGGAGAAAAATCAAATTAGTTTTTAAAAAAAAAAAAAGTCCTTTTTTATGTTTTTAAGATAAAATTTAGTATTATATTTTATCTTTCATTTATTATATATAAAGAGTAATATATTCATTTATTTTTTTAATATAGTCAGAATTTCTTTACAATACTATTATTATATTAGTTGCAATTTTTAATAAAATGTTTTTCATATATATAATATATTACAATGTGCTAGTTATGATTCGTTTTATAATGAACTATTTTTGAAACAGAAAAGAGTTGTCACTTCAGTGCAAATCGGGACATAGAGAATTTAAATTCTTGAATATGTAATATTTCTAAAAGTTGTAACAATATTGTGGTATTTATATCCATTTTTAAAACAGCAGATTTAATTATTAAACAGGTTCTCAAATTATTCACCGCATTATGTATTCCGAAGCTAAAGTAACTTTCATTTCCGGAACCTTAAACGCTTCATTCAAATCTTTTATTAAAAAGCACGCGGCTCCACAATGAGGGAAACGCGACTTTTAACTCTTTCCCCGAAAAGAAATGTGACATCAAAGGACAAGAGAAAAGGAAGAGAAATATATTTCCAGTTGTGCATGGAAATGAGCGGAGAGAACTTAAAGTGTTCCTCGTTCAGGAAATGCTCATTAATCAATAATTTTATTGTTGAGATTATGTCATTTCCTCCGAGGCATAATTGCATCCTCCGAGCCTCCACTGTCTTTGAAATTAAAGTGTTCCTAGCTTTTGCTGTTTCCTTTTGGAGAAGTAATTTGCTTAAAGTTATTTCGTTGTTTTGAAAGGTCCCTTGCATTTATTATGAATGGTGGAATAAACGGTTACGGGAGGGCTGAAATAATAAAGCACTTGGCCTTACCCTCTTTAAGGATGTAAAAATTACTTCTCGTTGTAATATTGACATTTATCAGAAAATAGTTTTTTTTTTTTATTTTAAAATTAGTGATTGGAACGTTATTTATGCGCGTTGTTCAATTGGAAATAATTTTTTTTTTTTTTGAAATTATGAGTTAATTTTTCCAAATCTTTCCCATTTGTAAGTTATTCTTCCTTTTAATTCGCTTGAAAATTTTTTTTTTTTTTTATAAATTTTATTTAAAGTACATTGATACACTGTTACACAAGTGTTTTTTTCTTTATTTTTTAAATTATTGAAAAATTTAATTAACTTTGTATTTCTTCATGATTGATAGGAAAAATAGATATGAAGGAAGATTTTATGAGTTTTTTTTTTATGAATACAATGTTTAAAATTATTTAATCAATTATTTTTGAAAGCGAAATAAACAACCAATAAAGATCTATGTAAAAAAGTTCAACATGCAAATGTAAATGCAATTGAATCAGTCCTGTTTTTAAAATTTTGGTCAACGTGTAGTTCTTTTAAAAAAGACATTTTTGCAATTGATTTCTCTTAAAAATAACTATTGTTTAAACGTGTGAAAGTAAATATACATATTAGTTTAATATATTTCTATTAGTGGATATATTCAACTATACTGCTGTGAATAGTGTTTGAATTGTAAGGATAAGATAAAAAAAAAAAAAAAAAATTAAAAAGTTTTTTTCCAATCCTAATATTTCATCATCAGAATTTTACAAATTTTTTAAATAGCAGTATATTTTGAAGTAGACATAAATAAATGTATTAATACTCATAAAAAGTTAATGAATTTTTAAGTTGATCGGAATATGGAAATTATTAAAACAAGTATTATTGAGAACTCTAATAAAATGTTGTACTTATTCGGCATTGAACGTGAAATGCTTGTTAAAGCATCACAAGATATCTGAAAGCATTTCTTCACTGAAACGAACCATTGCAATTTTCTCGCAACAACAAAAGCCGCTTTGCTTTTAATCGATATTCAGTTATTGAAACTCTAATTTAAAAGAAGGAAAGCGGGAATCCTCTAAAAAATGTTTTGTTCTCGGATTTTTTTTTCCTCCCCCGTAAGTTCCGCACCATGGAATATACTCTTCGGAGAGTATCGCGTCTTGCGACAATCAGATACTGCTATCCTTCTTTTTCTGTTGTGATCGTCCGTGTTTCCTCTGGGTGTTCTCCGAGGCATTCTTCATGGTCGGAGTTTTCGGGAGACAATTTCGAATTGTTTCCAGTCCTTTGGGAAGGTGAAGCTCTATCTGGATGAAATTGTTTTCTTTTTTTCTTTTTTTTTTTTTTTGCAAGTTCTTTTGGAAGATGAAACATACATTTATTTGCGATGGATCGCAAGATTGGCGAGTAAATGAAATTTAGTATTAAAATAAGCTACAAAATGATGTAAATCAAACATATTTTTATTCATTTATTCATTCAAAAAATTCGTTACTCTTGTATACTTTTTCAGTATTATCACCGATATTTTTTAAATAAAACTTTAAAATCGCATGTTAGTTTAACTACTTTTCTTCGCATCTTTAACTATTTTTGATCAACCAATACCCTTTTTTTTAAAAAACAACCCAACTAAATCAATTGAAGAATGTGAGTTTAGTAATATCATAAAAAGAAATTTTAAAATATAAAGATTTCTGAGTTAATGCGAAGGGTTTAAAATAATTTTGGAGACATTCAAAGGTTTTCAGGAAAGGAAATTAACATTTGTAAAATTTAACTCAAACTTTTTTTCGAGAATCTTTACTGTTTTACTCCAAAAATAAATGATGAAAAAGCATGCAGTTAATAATAAAATTATAGCTTTGCATTATATATCTGCATTTAAATTCTTAAATGAATGCAATTTTTTTTCGAAAGAAGAAAACTCATCATATATCATAATATGCAACGGTTATATAGCATAATATGCAAGTGCGGTTATAAAGTAGTATAATGAAAAATGTACTGAAAAACAGTCAAAAATCAAAATAATCATTCAAAAATAGTACTATAATTACCAATATTATAGCATGACATACGAGAAATATTAGACGAAATTGTTAAAAAAATTTAGAAAAACGTTTATTTTAAATAAGAGAATTGTATATTTAGGGCTTTTTAAAAGTACAAAATTTTTCTCTCTTTTGGGGCATTGAAAAAGTAAATATCCCATACCACTTTCAACAATAATGGCTAATTAACTCATGGTTAAATTTTTTAAAAGGAAATTCTTTTTATAAACTTTTATCGTTTATTAATCGTTATTTTTGCTAAGGCTCAGTAATCAGAATCTGGGATTTTAATTCAGCGATTTTCTGCCTTCACATTAAGGCTGTTTTGCACGTATATCAGATATATCAATAAATAAAATAACATGGAATATTCATAAAGGTATTAAAATATTTTACATTGCTTAAATAAAAATTTTAGGAAAGTTGTATAATTTATCTTAATGTATGATTTTATTGTTGTTTAGCTCTGTTTTTTTTTGTAAAATAGGCAAATATATATATATATATATTCACAAATTCATGTGAACTGTTTTACGTTTAAACTTTTAAAAATATATTTAAATATTATTTATTTTAATTTCAAATAAATATTCAAAAACTGATATAAAATTCCAGCAAAATATTTTTAAAAGTCTATGTGACTTGAAAAATTTACAAAACAGTCGTATAAAAATTGATTTAGTTTTAAATAATCTTTTATAATTGACTTTAAAGTTGGTTTAAATATTAAGGTTGTATTTAGTTTGTAATTTACTTGTGTAATTTTAGTTGTGTAATTTAGTGTATTTAGTTGTGTAATTGTGGTATTAGTTAGTTGAGTAATTAAAGGATAATTTCGCAAAATCATGTTGTTTTATTACTATTTATTGATGATAGAGTTTCTTAATAATTAAAAATTTTTTTGATTTTTTTGTTGTGATATAGAACACAAATAACATGTCACTTAATTACACTCAAAGGGATTAAGAGTCTCAAAGAAGATACATAATTTCAAAATTATCCCAAAAAAAAACTCATTATTTTACAGCTTAGATAATTAAGAATGATTGAAAGCAGTGGCGATGGAAAGTTTTTATTTGAATTTTATGCCAAATTTTCAATCTGAGAAATGGTTTAATATACTTTTATTTATTTGTTTGAAATCTATGACGATTTCAGATATTTAATTGAATAAAAAAATTAGTTCATATGTTGTTGATAATTATATTATAGTTTAGATTAACCATACGAATTATTGCCAAATTATATTATTAATCAATTAAAGAATGTAAGATTCTAAGTAGAATTCTAAGTAGTAAATATAGTAATTAGATGGTAAAAGTAAATAAGACTTATATTACATAGTTTTTAGAGATAATTTTTTTAACTACTGATCAAATCTTAACTAATTTGCAAATTGAATAAAATGACATAATATATTACTAAATATAAAATTATAATTACTATTACGTATTGTGTAAAAATATAAATGCTTAGGATTAAGAAAATGTGGTTTAATGTATAAATGAAACTAACCAAGTTTTTCTAAAAGAATTTTAAAAAAATAAATAATATAAGTATATATATATATATATATATATATATATATATGTATTAGTATATCTTAAATATGCATATAACTAAAATACATAATAACATGAAGGAAATAACTAGAATAAATTATACATTTTTCCAAAATACTGCATGTTTTTATTTGATGTTCTATTATAAATATAAATATTACTTATTTGACTAAAATATAATTCAAATAAAACATTGTTATATATACTAAAGTTTACTGGTGTACTTTTATATATTTTTGAATTTAAAATCATAAATATGCAGGCAAATGAAAAGTAATAATAATAAAGTGGAAATATACTATTATTACGTTTTAGAGGAGAATTTTAGAATTTAATTTGGACGATTATTTCCTAATGTTATGAAGACACGAAAGTGTTTCTGAGACATATAAATTTTGCGTGAGTGTAAACTTTACATAATGATTTAAAAATGCATGAATGGAAAATAATAAAAGTGATTTTGAGATATTAAATTAATAAATTATTATTATTATTATGACCAATATTATTTTATATTAATCTGAAAACTATTATTTATTCCAGAAATGAAATTAGATCGAGAAATTTCTTGAACTTGAAAACGCATGTTTTCTTCTTTAAAAATGACACTCGTAAGTACATTATTTTATTTTTTTATTTAAATATCCTACAAATCTGTTTTGAACTATTTTTGCTTATAATTTTACTGTTCTTTCATATTTTTACATTAAAAACTATAAGCGGACAAGTAAATGAAAAAAAGTATTACGATTAATATTAGAATGACAATATTTTTTTTTCCTGCAAAGTATATTATAAATAACACTAACCTATTCTAAATAAAGGAGTGGGAGCTTGCAAATAAGGTGTTAATTTCCCTCTGAATTAAACTATGTTAAAAGAGGGAGGGCCACAATAAACATACCCGAATATCCTCTCAATTTGAGTCCCCAAATCCAGGCCAGACGGAGAGCCCTCATCCTCTCGTAGAAATACGGGTGGAACATGATGCGATGAAATGGTCATTGCAAAAGACCACTTTTAGACACTAGCAAAAGATCCCGGCGCAAACAACAATTACTAATCCACCAATCATCTTCCGGGTGGGTGGTGCCGCGAGAAAAACAGAAAGGAGGGATGCGGAGGGGGAAGGGGACTGGGGTGGGGGGATGTGAATTTCTATTGCCTATTAAACACGGTGATGGAAATGCAGAAATGAGATTACCAGAGAGCCGCTCAAGTAAATGGAAACTGTGTCCTCCAAAACATCATAACTGGCAACCGCTTGGAAAACGTTCTCTTTCGGCGTATGATTGGAAAATAAATTCATCCATATGTAAAAATGGAGGCTTGGAAAACTACTTTTCTCCCTCTAATACGATTTCAATTTAATCTCCGTGTTCCTATTGTTCCGTTTTATAACATTTATGTTTTATTTAAGCCAGCGAATGCAAAAACTCCCTCTTCCCCCACCCACCTCTCTTCACTTGTCCGATTACCAATGCTGATATCTGCGCTGCTGGTTATTTACATTTCTGCGAGAGTCTCCGTCGGAACAATTTTCGGGAGAATAAAGTTTGAAGGTAACAGTATTTTAATACCGAGAAAACAACCATTAAATATGAAAATGATAGTTTTCGGCGTTGGCGGAAATTGATCGATATACATCTAGTCCTGGGCCCGATAGCTTTTCGCGCCATATTTATTCAAATGCTTTCTCAAATACACTTTCTTCTCTCCATCAAAAGACGGTCTGCAGATGAAACATTTGCCACAGCCATGAATAGTTTTCCCCGAGAATGAAACGCGGACAAATATTTGTTTTTCCAATCGCTTCTGCGTTTACTTTATTAAATCCCGTCACGATTGTTTGTGTTTTCATTGTTTATGAGCCATTGTTTTTCTCCCCCTCCTTTTCGAGATTTTGTTAATTTTGTGTTTTGGGAGCGAAAGAGATGAGTCGATGCGTGTGTTTGAGAGGTATGCTCTTTTTATTCGTAAGCGTCTTTTGCACGGAATAAACTGTTTAATGAGATCTCTATTATTCGGGAGTACCTTTGAAAGTTTGAATTAAACCATCTCGCTCTCGAATAATGGCGTTTGTTTTAATATATCAGCTGGAATACAATTTTATTTTAAAAAGGAAGCGTTTAAAGCTCTGCATTTATTCTTGTGTGTGTACTTCTTAAATTTCGGTTATATAAATAACAAAAATGTCGTTTAATGATGATCTACCGAGTAGATATTAATAAATTTTAAGGACTATTTTAGATGTAAAATTACCATAAAACAAAATTATTAAACCAAAATACAATAAAAAATTCATTACAATTAAAAATAAAAGTATGTGGTTATTTTGATCAATTTACTTATTTAAGAAACTTTTCATTCGTAGTCGTTTATAGGTTTAAAAAAATCTTATTTTTACAAGAAAAGTAATATTAATAAAATATCAAATTTTTTAGAACTATTACTAAATATTTTAATTAAACTATTACTCTTTTTATATCAACTTATTTATCACTTACTTGCATACAAAATATATTTTATTGATAAATTCAAACATTCACAATATTGATGAGCTAGTCTTGTGAAGATAATATTTATTATTAATACAAAGAGTTAATTAATCTAATGAATATAAAAAAACTATATATATAACTATATTGTTTATGGATTTGATTTGCATAATTCTTAAGATTTATTATTTAAATTTAACTAATAAATTACCCATGGGTTTTTTTTTTCTGCAGATAAGAAGTAATAAGTATCATATTACTTATTTTATGTTTTGCACCAGAAATATTTACATTATTTTGCTTTGTTTAAAGTTTTACATTTGTAATAGTAATTATCACTTTTTATTATCGACTTAAAAATGTTATTTTTATAAATTAAAGAAATTCTTATCTTTGATTTTATTTTTAAGCAAAACAAACTTTTTTGTTGACGCACGTAGTTTAAATAAAATATATGAAGTTATTTTTTATTTTTGAATTTTCCTTTCTACTCCTTCATGTTGTGAAGAATAGTACAGCTATACATTGCAAAAATCGAGTTAGTTTAAAACTATTATCCTAAAAATTTTTAATCGAGAAATTAAAACATAATTTGTAAGTATATATAAGAAAGAGAAAATTATATTTGTATTAAAAACAAAGAATATTATTATACAGAATAAAAAGTTAAAATTTTTACCTTCAAAGGATGTATCTACAAGAAATATCTTTATAGGAATTATAAAAAGGATTGTTATAATTATTCTTAACTTACAATTAACAATAAAGCTTGTCAAATCATGTAGTTGCTAGACGGAAAAGTACGACGAATATCTAAAGCATTTTCAGGTTTTGATGAAATCTTTTTCAAGTGTTGTGCAATCAGAAGTTAAAATTTTTTTCTATTGAGTCATAACAATTTCGAAATACTTTATGCTTTATTTAAATATGTAGAGGCATTATATCTTTAATCATTTTATATTGAATAATAAAGAATTCTTTAGTTTTGCAAATACCCCAGAGAATAAATCTTTCTCATTTTCTACGAAATTAATCTTTATGGAGTATCATTACTGCTTTATTTATTTATCTTCATAAAAATAAGACTTTTTATCTTTTTTTTTTTTTGTTGCAAATTAAAAAAAAAAAAAAATATTGACTCATTCCAAGAATTTAAGTTGAATATATATTTTTTTCTCTCTTTGCTATCTCTAAGGAATACCATTGCGATTTTCGTACTATTTAATATAATTTAGTTTACACTTTTTTCCTGTAAAGAATAAAAAACGAAATTTTTTTATTTCGAAATCAAGGAAAAAAAAACCCTAGGATGCATTAAGAATTTAATATCTAACAAAGAGAAAGAGAACAAAGAGAAATTTAATACAAGTGATTAATTCTATTAACCTATACTTGGAAAAAAAATACAAGAAAATTACAAAGCATTACAAAGCTAGTTTTTAAATATTTGATTGCAGTTGTAATCTGGAAATAAAATTCTCATTGAATTTCCAAAAATTAATAAATGTCATTATATATAATATCATTAAAAGATCTATAGAGTTTAAGTATTGGGATTTATTGAGATTATAATATTTTTATTACATATATATGATTATGTAATAGAGGAATATTCCATTGTTATTTAATCCTGTAATGCTTATAATACACGCATGATATATAAATAATACAGTGTATGCATGCATAATATATAACATATTAAAAAAAAAAATTTTCAGCTTTTAAATAAGATTAATAAATTAAAAATTTAGCTTTGATATAACTTTGTATTTCAAAATTAAAAATATTTTTATCTTCTAATAGAATAATTAGAATTAATTATTCTACTTAAAATACAAATAATTTAACATACAATATATAAATTATTTTGAATGGTTATCTTTTATTCAATTTTTTTAAATACTAAAATTAAAATATTATTTTTATTCTAAGAAATTAGCTTCATTAATCTTCAAACAATAATTCAATGAATTGTTATAAACTTGACTTTTTTTAATACAATTTGAAAATTTTTATTATTAAATTAATAAATTAAAAATAATTAAACATAAAAAACTGATGAGAAATAAAATGAAGATATCAAGTAAAGTATAATATAACAATTCAAAATAAAGTAAGCTAAATGGTTAAATATATCCGATTTTAAAGTTTAAAAAAAAAAAATTTAATTAGATATAGATATGTAAAAGATAATTTTTTATTATTATCAACGATGCTTTATGGTTTCTGTTGCAGTTAAATTAAGACTATAATAAGTTACCCTTTTTATTACTATTATATTTTAAATTATACTTATTACATTTAAGTTCTGTGAATTGCAGTTAACAGTTTGTGTTGCTCAAATATATCTTAAAAAATTAAAATAGTATTTTTAAAAGTAACATATCTTATTTTTAATTTAAAAACGTAATCAAATTCTTATAAATAAATGAATTTCTAAAAAAAGCATTACTGAATTCTTAAGTTAAAAAGTAATTTTAAGTTTTTTTTTCTCATAAATTTATTGAGTTTTAAAACTTTAAAAGCATTTTATTTCAAAGAAATTCTTTAATTTGTGTAATTCCTATTCACTTTATATGCATAAAATTAAATTACTAGGATTAAATAAAAAATGTTTCATAAAGCAGTATTGATTATACAACTATTCTTCCCTTTAAAAATGGATTAGAAGTAAATTCGAACTGATTTTAAAAAAAATTAGATTTTCTGTATTACATGCAAAAAAAATCTAAAACTATATGTATTGAAGTACTCTAAATTGTTAGTTTAACTATGACGCTGTTTCACATATTTAATTTAGAATATATCTCGATTAATGAATTTTGGAAACTTTAGATATTTAGATAATCTTTTATAAAATAATTTTAATGGTAGAATAATTATCATTTTTAAAGTAAATTTTTAAAAAGTAATTTCTTTCATAAAACTATTTTTAAAAATAGTGATTAAAAAAAAACTTTTTAGTGACTTTGTTACTAGCCCCCAACGGAAATTTTTACTGCATATATTTTTTAACATTAAATTAAATGTTGACATTTTTTTTTTTATCAAATTAAATGAACATGTTGA
Source organism: Caerostris extrusa (assembly GCA_021605095.1). Taxonomy (NCBI): domain Eukaryota; kingdom Metazoa; phylum Arthropoda; class Arachnida; order Araneae; family Araneidae; genus Caerostris; species Caerostris extrusa. Next base: position 204,878 of record BPLR01015245.1, read on the forward strand.
AACGTTGTTGTGTTATGTATTGTGGTATGTAAAACATGTTATATTTAAAAAATTATATTATTCGAGATATTTTATAAAAAGGAGCTAAATGTAAATAGAATATCTAAATATTTTGTTGCATTTAAACAATTTCATAGTCATATTTCCTTTTTTTAAATTGGCAAACATGTATTTCCTGTAGATTTAAGTTATTGCTCAATCAAAATATTTAAATAATTCATTCTTCTAAAGATATTAATTACTCTTATAGAAATATACTAATTATTGAAAACAATGAATATAAATCGAATATTGCAATATTTTGAGTAATCAAATTAAAATTAAAATCCCGCAAATTTTAAAATTACTTTAGTATTTGATTTTTTTTTTTAAACATGATTTTTATACAAATATTTTTATTTGAAAATTTAGAAATTTTTAATAAAATCATAGTTAATAATTATAAAATAACTTTATATACCTTTCATTGAAAGAAATTTTCTCATTAATGTAAAGAATTTTTAAAAAGAAGTTCAAAGTAGAAGTTTTCTTTATAAATAAACAATGCTATTAATCTATTTAGTCTTAACTTTATAGTTTAATCATAGATGGCAGCACACTAAAATAAAAGACAAAGTTTTTTTTTTTTTTTTTTTTTTTTTTTTTAAGTTCTGATTTATTTTTTTCAAGTCTTCCTTACAAAAGGGCATTCAAAAAGTTCAGTTAAATAAAAACTAAACTATTATTGCATTAAATTTAAGAAAATTAACTAAATGTGATCCATAAATTTCAGCGTTTTTGTACAAAATAGGCTAAAAATATCGTTTGAAATTGACAAATGGAAGTTTTTACTTATTATTGGTAAATTATAAATTTTCATCTGGAGCAAAAAAATATTTCATTATTTCATTTATTATTAAATATACTAAAGAAAAATGTTCATATCAATCTTCTTACTTTATTAAAACGTATCAAGAAAATAATAATTTTTTTATGTGAAAAAAAAAATCATGTGATTTAAATATGTCATTTTAAAATGCATATTTTAAATATTTTATCAATAAATATCAATTTTTAAAAGCATTTAAAATGATAAAGAATTTACGTTGAATTTATAAAAGGAATTATAAATAAGTAGCAAGTGCAATTAAGCAAATAATTAATTTGTAGTTAATGGAATTTGAATATTAATATAAGTTACTTTTAATATTTTTAAAATAATTTTGTGTTTTTCATTCCGTCAATACTTTTATTAATAATTTTTTGCTTAAATGATTTAATAATTGATATATTTAATTTAATTTAAAAGTATTTTAAGTTAAATTGAATAAGAATTTTTTCACTGTGTTATTAAATGCCACTAAGTGCTATCCAAATAGATTGAGATTTATTTAATATTATTAAATAATTAATAATAAACTATAATGCTATATTCACAAAATTACGTATTTAATATTTCCGATTATAATATATAATAATTACACTTATTTACATAGTTTTATTTTTAATTTCTAATAAAGTAATAAGTGTTGGTTAAAAAAAAACAATTATATAATTTATATTAAAGTGATTTTATTTTAAATAAATTACACATACAAAAATTTCTTCACTATTTAATTACACTCAGGTATTTGCTATATTATTCTAAATATTCTACGGTTTATTATATTCGGAAAAAATTTCGACAATCATTAAAATTTTCTCATTCTTTCCCGTTATTTTCAATAAAAAAATTAATTGCATGCATTAATTCAAATCCACTGTATCATTTTTAATACATGCTTATTTGCTGCATGATTTTAAAATCTGTTTTCACGTGTGATTTTCAGCTGGAAAAAGAAAATTTTATAAAATTCTTAATATTCTAAGCATAATTTTTTATTAATGTTATGCGTCAATAATATAAAATTATTCCTTATTTGCTGATTCTACACACACGCACACACACACACACACACACACACACACACACACACACACACACACACACACACACACACACACACACACAAATAAATCATTCGAGAAAGGCTATTGAGCTATTTAAATGAATCCCAATTCATTTACCTCTAAGAAGAAGGATCCTGTGGCGAAGACTGCTGGCACTCAAGCATTCTTCTACCATCCCCCATATCAGAGTGAGGTGACGGCATCATTTCACAGCAACTGTTATTGTAATGAGGCGTCGACCCACTCTGCTGACACGACTGCAGAGAATTGCTATCCTCCTCGTCTTCCAGTCCACCGTACCTATGCTGCTGCTGTTGCCTGCCTTCATCTATGACTAGGGGTGGTCATCTTCAGGCAAAGGCAGCAAATGGTCATCGAATGACATGGACCTCTTCCCCGGGTCTTGTAGCTTAGAGTCCAGAAGTTGGTATCTCCTGGAAGCTGGGCTGGGTGGAGGGGCAACCGTAAGGTGGGTAATACTCTCCACCGTATCCATCGTCCATCCTGCAGTAGGACTGGTGAGGAGGTGGATGAGGTGGTTGCTGTTGGTGTTGGTGTTGGTGTTGAAGAATCGCAATTCATGTATGTTTGGTTTGATGTCCAGCATCTGGTGCTGTTCCCTGGAGTAAGCGTCCGTCTGCATTGAGAAGCCATCAGACTCTACGAGAGATTGGATATTGGCACATTCCTCTGATGAATAAAAAGCGACAAAAATATATTACACTATCAACGTAACTTTGTTATTTTTATTTTAACATTGGTCTGTTTATCTGTTTGTATTAAAATCCAAGAAATATATATAGATAATCTTGTACTTTTATTCATAATTTCAAAACAGGAATAAAATAATTAACAGGAATAAAATAATTACCTAGGACTACCAGTAAAACATTTATATTTTTGGTGGGGAAAAAAAAAACGTTACATTTTAATGCTATTAGAAACTTATTAAAAACGTTAACGTTACTTGAAACGTTCTTGAAATATTGTTAAGAAACGTTTTAAGAAACGTTACGTTTCTTGTGTAATTCTTATATGTGAATATATTGTCTGTACAAAAGAATGTGCTTTAACATATAATACACATAACATATGTGTTATATTATGTGTATTATGTATAAGTTTAATTTTTTAAAAAGAAAAGTGCGTGGTAATAAATTAAGTTTTTAAATAGAAGCACAAAAATTCAGTTTTTATGTCAGTTGCTAAATTTTTTTGAATTATAGTTTTTATATCATCATTTTTTTATGGTTTTATTACATTATTACTGAAATTATATTTATTAAATGAAATATCTTTATTGAGTATATATCTATATTGAGTTTTAAAAACAGGTAAAAGTGACGAAAATTATCAATATCAGTTTTATTGATTTTGATACGATTGTTTCTTATTTCTTTATATGTTTTAAAAAGGGAGATCTAATTAAAGTGCATATTTATGGTTGTAGGGAATATTGTAAATATAAATCATATGATAGACGTTAATTAATCTGCTATAAGAAGTGAGAGACAACGCGAAACCCCTCAAAATTAATTATATTTATTTAAAAAATATAATTAAAAATACAAAATTATTAAACATGTTGTTATTAATATTTAAAGTGTTAAAGGTAATTATTTTTTACTATTAATATTAGTATCATATTAATTTAACATGAAAATGAAATATTATTAGTTTTTAATAATTTTAAAATTGCTTCATTTTCTAATCATAAATTGAAAGAAAAAAAAAAACCCCACCAAGACAATTTAGTAATAAAATATTAAATTAATTTAAAATGAGCATTTTAAAAATAAAATACAGTATTTTGAATGCAGCTGAAAATATCAGTTTTATTTCTTTAGAATAATAACTAGTGAAAATTATTCATGTTTTTTTTTCAAAAAAGGAACAATTCGTCTGAAAATCAGTAGATGGCAGCACATTTTCATCCTTAAGGCTACATTGAAAATATAGATGCCAGCACTATTTTCATCCTTTAGGGTTTTCGAAGAAAATGTAGAAAACAAAAATTTCTTACTCAAAATTTGAAATGTAAGATTTTATTTTATTTAGAAACGTCATCTGAAAAATTTATAAATTTTTATTTTTAAGAATATATTTAATTTTTTATGGAGCAGCAGAAATTCAAATCCATTTTGAATTCTTTTATTTAAAAGTTAGATATTACAAGGCTTTAAAATTCAGATTGGAATTAATCAGATGGGTTTTGAAATAAAAAATATTTATTATTGTTTTCGTATTAAATGTTTATACAATTTCGGAAGTAATATTATTAAAGACTAAAATAATTTGACCTTTAATTTGTATTATTTAAAATTAAAATGTTAAATACATTAAAATTTAAAAAAATATAATTATTAATATACATTTAAATACAGTAATTACTAATTATAAGTGTTAAATTCGAAAAAATTAAACATTAAATTTTTTATATGAAGCATTAAGTTGGATAAAATTTAAACACATGATATTACGAATTTTAAATGCTACTAAATGATTTTGAATAAATGTTAATGCTAACTGCTGAATTTTTTTGTATTAATCCTACTGTTGAAATGAATTTAAATATTTAAATTAATGAAAACTACGTTGTGTTTTTTAAAATTTAAAAAATTGTACATTTCATCATATAAATAATGTATTATGTTGATTACTACAGAATCAGATTTTAATTGTAAAAGCTTTATTCTTACGTGTTTTTCGTATAATCCTGGATAAAGAATAGCGCAGTAATTTATAAAATTCTAATTGATAGTAGGAAACTTTAAAATCATCAGAACAACCGCTTCTTTTTCTTGATGAGATATGATAATTGGGAAGTCAGTATTAACACGACACCCTTTCCGTTTCTGAGCATTCAGATGAGAAAGAAATAATTAATAAATTTTTCTTTCACTCCCAGCAGATTCGACTCGCAGTCGTTAGAGAGTCTAATTGTGTGAAAACCGAAAATTTGAATCGCGTCTCCTGCTCATTAGTCACAAAAGGGTGGGAATCAGTGCATACCTTCTATTTTTCAGCAGACTGGCAACATCATATTGCTCCCCTTCATTAACCGCTGATCCGACGTTGTCCACGCTTCTACTGTCCTCCTGGGGCTGAACCCGGGAGGCAGGCGTGAATTCGTCGAAGACCTCATCCGCTGAACTGTGCTCGACTAGTGCAGCTCATGGGTTGGCATCCACGGAAGTGGGTACACTAAAGCTGTATCCGGGGAGCTGATCGGAGTTTGGGGTTGGGGCTGCTGATGCTGTAGAGGCTGCTGTGGCGCCCTAAGCGGGCCTTGAGGAGTATTCTTCTTCCCCAGGCTGCTGATACATAGGGCTGGTGACCAGTTCCTGCTCGTCACGCCTTTCCTCCTTGATATTATGAATGTTTATCACTGGAGACAGGATGGGGGATCTTAGAGAGGAGATCTTTCACTGCTACAGCATGAACTGGAGGACGCGCTGAGAGTGACTCATCCTTCCATGAGTTCGTGACCACTTCTGCAGTTCTGGATGCTACCTCATTCTTTTTCTCGAAGAGGTTCTCAAAAAGGGCCGTTCAGTGGTTACGCCTCCGCACACTCCGGCAAAGATGTCCATTCCGTATCCGGCTCAAAGTCGCCGGACAGTGAGCGCAGAGCAGCTTCAGCTTCCCTTATTCTGCGGGTATCTTCGTCCATGTCGCATTCTTCCTCGCGCAATACCGCGTCCATGGTCTCTTCGACCACACGTTGTACGACTTGAGTTTCTTCTTCGCATCCGCCGAAGAAGTCTTTTTATTTGAAAGACAGTTGCAACCTGTAGGCATCAGGTGCTTTCTCTTGAGATGGCGGTAGTTTTGATTGATCAACACTTATGTTGAAATTATAATTGTTATTAGTGAGGGTTCCATCAGGTTAACGTTTGCTCTGCAAAAATAGTCGTCTTCAATTTTCGGCTCTTTTAGAGATGAAGCTTCGTTACGTCATTGGAGAGTTTTCTTTTTCGACTTGAGGCATCCAGAGGACCTTTTAAAAGAAATGACTTTTCAATGTTTGCTATTAAAGATTTTTACAGCATATAAAAAAAGTGCCGGTAATAGATAACTTATATAAAAAATGTTTTAAATTGTATCATAAACAATTTTATTTTTAATTTTCTATATTAATATCGTCTATATTTAAGATGATTACAATATGTACGTAAATGTTTTAAATTAAAATTAAAATTTATTAAGTGCACAGAAAGAATGCATTTACTATCAGAAGCTTATATACGTTGCAACATTTAACTGTCATTGATTTTATTTCATGTAATATATTTTCTATGTGATTGATACTTTTAGTATCGGATAATATATTTATGAGGATTATAAATATAAGCGTTAAAAAAGTTTTGAAGGGTGAAAATTTGCATAAATTAATAAGAGAAACATAAAGTAGCTTATAGTTGACAGTACTTGATATTAAACTAACAAATAGTCAACTTTCAATAATCGTATCTATTTAGATTTTAAAACTTTTTTCCTCAGAAAAATATGATTCAAATTATAGATTTTTAATGAAAAATTTTTTTCTTTTATGACACGTTATTTTTCAATATCTTAGAATTAAAAAGCTATATTTTTTTGATTAAAAAAATTTCGTAACAGTTTATTTATTTTTGTTATAAGCTCTTCATTATATTTTCAATTTTAATATGCATACTATAAAAAAAAATCATGAATTATAATGAAAAAAATTTATTATTATAATATATTTTTAAGAAAAATTCAAAATACTTAGCAACTGTAATTTTCATTGTTATATATGAATGATTAGGCTTAATTTCTATAACATGTATATTTAAATTTTATTAAATATTCAGTAAGTAATTTATTCTTTGTGAAGAAAAGTATAATATGTTTTTATTTAAATATTTTTAGAATTAAAATGTTTATTACATGGCCTTTTTTATAATTTTTTAAAAATTCTTGATAAGCAATCTATTTGTAAGCTAATTCTGTTTGAAAATAATTTTAGGAAAATTATCTTATAATGATTAATTTATGTTAAGAATTATAATTTAATAAGTTCTCTCTCTCTCTATATATATATATATATGCGTAATAAAAAAGGAATGGTAGCTATTGCCTATAAATGTGAAATAGTTGGAATAATGTTATTAGTCTTATATTCTTATTTCTTATAGAATTAACTGCCTTAATTTTTATAAAACATCTGGGGATATTAGAACTTTGAAAAAATATTTGACCCAAATTTGTCAATCACTAAAAATCTACGCATAGAATCATAAAAAATATAAAATTTCATATCATCATAATTTCATATATTATCATATTTCATCATATTTCATATAGTATCATAGAAAATATAAAATTTTTAAATTAAAATATTACACAATTAATTTTTTAATTTATGAATAAAGTGTAGAAAAAAAAAAAACTATAATATTACATTTTTGATACTCACGCTCGTAACTTATTCACCTTTCTTGGCATATGATTTTGTAAGTTATTTTGCGTAAGAGATTGATATTAGCTGAAAATAAGAATAAAAATTCATTTTTCAAGAAGTTTGAATAATTATGCCATCGACTAACGTTAAAAATTTATTAGTAGCATAAAAAATAACATAAGATAAATACCATTTATACTTAATCATAAATAATAATTCAAATAAATAAATAAATTTGAAAATAATTTATAATTAAATACATAATTTGAAAAATTCTATAACAATTATCAATTATCTAAAATTGGGAATGTAATCGCTTAATTAAAGATTTTTTTATTTTTGATAATAACATGTAATTTTTATTCTGTTTACAAATCTAAACATTGTTAATGAAGTATTAGTGTTTTCATTAAATTATATTAAGTTATTAGCAATTTTAGATACAATCACACTACAACTTATGCATTTAATGGGTTCGAATTTGATTTTAGATTGAATTACAAGGATCATTAATAATTCATTCTCAGATAAAGGAAAAATATTTTTAAGTTTGCTTTAAACATTATTTTATTAAAAGAAATAGATAAGATAGACATTATTTTGGCCGTTTCTACAAGTTGGAAATATCTATTCACATGAAAATTATGATAACAATTTTGAATAAATTCAAGTTATCACAATGAATTTGGTCCTATTTATCTTATTAATCAACAATCTTTTATTTAATTTCTATTAAAATCTCTTTTTAGTGTTTTTCAATTAATGTTAGAAATCTCTAATCATTTAAATAAAATTTCTTATAAAATTTAATTTTTTTGAAGTAATGTGGAAATATTTTTTTAGTTTCAAAGAAATTTTATTCACTACATATGGCAAGTAACATCACAAAATTAAAGCTAATTATTTCAGTACAGATTCGTTTTTGAATCAAAATGTCACTGAATAAATTCCGTATCGCAAAGAAACTGAATTTAAAGCAGCTGGTAAGTTGATGCATGGTTGTATTAAAAAGAGTAATGTAATAGGATATTGTACCATAGAGGATTTTTACATTCAATTGTAATTTTGATTAAAAGTAGAAATTAATGAAATTATTCGCTACACCTAATGGTAAATCTATCACCATTACGTAAATTTATTACCATAATTTATTAATAATTATTTCTAAATAAACGTCATCAAACTTTTCTTAAGAAAATAACTAAATGTATAAATTAAGACAAAATATAATAATTTATGGACTAATCTATGATATTATTTGAACAATAATAAAATTGGATTTTTTTAAAATGCTGATGAAAACAGCATTTTATAAAATAATTTTGTTTTTTTTTAATAAATGAATAATTAAAACTCAAAATTGTATAAATTATATAAAATGAGATACGATTAAAAAAATTTAAATAATAAAATACCAACCTTTGTGCATCTTGAGCTGAATCTGAAAGAAATTTAAAAAATGTTAAAATTATTTTACTGATAGAAGTGAGTAATATCAACTTAAAAATTATAAGACTCGAATTTCATTCATTAATAATTTTTTAATAGTTTTATAGATTAAGTTTCCATAAAAATAATAAAAATTTATTAAAATAAAATATAAATTTATTTTTTGTAAATTTCAATGGGCATTGACAACACAGAACAAAAAGGAAATTAAAAGGGACAGTTTCCATAAAAGCGGATAGTGTAATGAAATTTTATTAATATAAAATAAGATAAAAGAATGATACCCTAAATTTCTTAAATTTATTTTAAACAAATGCAGTAGTTTTTGATTAATTTTTTTACAAAAACGACTTGGGATAATTTGTTGTCTACAGAAAATAGAAATGTAATATATCGATCTTAAAGATAGTGATATAAAATAAACACGAAAAATGCTATTTTCCCTTAAAGTGAAAATTTTGATAAAGTAGTCAAAAATCAGGAAGTTTTTGAAGAATATTATTAAAATAAACAATTAAATTGTTTTTTTTTCCCTCATCACTCTATTCATTGAATTAAAACACTCTCTGTTTTTACCTATAAATTAAATTTTACCTATAAATATATGAGTATTGTTTTTGGGAGCGATATCTTCTTGAACAACATATTGCTCATTTTTAAAAAAAAAAATTTTGTAAGCTATTGGTTCATTTAGTTTTAAAAAAAAAATTTTCTCAATGACTTTTTTTTTCAAATTTCTTTCATGGACTTTTTATACACAATATTTATTTGCAAATAACTGAATATTTATTAAATAATTTAGTAAAGAAATTAATGTAAATGTTAAAGAAAAAAAAATTTTCAAATATGTTCTAAAAGATTGTTGTTGAAAGCAAAGATAATTTTATTTCAAAGTGAAAATGAGATTTTTCAAAGGAAAAAAAAAAAAAAAAATCTTTTGGAATTCTATAATTTTTAATTTTTCTAAACTTGTTGTATATGTTTTGTTCTTATAATAAATTCTAAATTTTATGAGTAACCTATATATAGGCCCATCTGATTACAATTATTAAATTTTCTTTTCGTTTATTTTTATTTATTATTTTTTTTTTTACTTTTAGGCAGAACATTCACCATTTTTGAATTGGGGTATCCTAAATTAAAAAAAAAAATAATAATAATAACTTCTTTGAATGAAAATAAACATATGAATTACATATTCAATAAGCATTATCTATTTTTTGTTCCTTTTATCTTATCTTGATATTTTACTCTCTTATCAACTTTGATAGTAAAGCGGTTAAACGGGTAAAAAATATTAATTTTCAGTAAAAAATTAAATATCGTATATTTCTGTGTACAAGCCGAAATTTTTAGAACTTTTTTAAATCTTAAGAAGGGGGATCGGTTTGTATATATACGGGATCCTCTCATTTCGTAAAAAATGTAGGTACTTTTTCGTCAACCAGGAACTAGTGATAAATCGACAAATATTGCTAGAAAAATAAAGAAGAAAAAAGCATATTTTTATTCCTTTAGTTTATTAAAAATACCAATTTAATGAAATAAGTTATTCGTTTTATAAAAATGAGTTGTTTTATTTCCTTCACAAAATATAGTTGATTTTTACCTTTGAAAGGGCAAAAAAAGTTTACGAATACAGTTACAAGATGGCGCCACAAATATTACTCTTGATGTGTGGTACAAATAAAAGAAGGTATTAAATAATTTTTTTTTCTATAAAAATGCGAAAAAAAAAAATTATTTTTGTTGTCAGATGAAAATTGAATAATTAATGAAAATCATTAAATTTACATTAAAAATACAGATATTTTCGAGAACTTTGGTGAAAAACATTTTATACATATCTCTAGGATTTCACAATATTGTTGTTATTGTGATATGTTAACGATACTATAAAATTTATATTTGACAAGTGATAACATCTTGAAATACACTTATAAATTATTATATGTTATTTATTTAATAATATTTCATTTATCTTTTTTTATTTTGCAAAGTAGAAATTTTAAAAAATCATTTGGATTATTCTAAACCTATTTAGAAATTTCTATGCTTTTAGTAGAATATAATTAAAAAATTTTTGCAAACCATTTTTAATATTTTTTTAAACCATTCTTTCTTTATTAATAGATTTGAATTTGAGCTCAGTAACTTTTAACTTCAGGAATGTGATCTTTAACAATAAAGTATTTAACTTTTAAATAAATCATAAACATTGAAATCAGAAAATATTCACAAATTTTTTAACTGATCATCTTATAAATAAGAATACAAATCTAGAATATTTAAATATTAACTCTTTGATTTGTGCATTTTTACAAATCAAAATATTTTATATTCTCATAATCACATCAATGTAATAGATCCATAATAAAAGTTTACCAAGCAGTTTACAATATTATTGCAATATTCTGATTTATTTTATAGGAATTAAAGGTTATTTTTTTTTCAAATATGCGAAAATTCATATTATAGAAAAATCGTGTAATGTTTTAATACATAAAAAATACATAAAAATATATAATACTCTGTACCAGAAGATGTGAAGATTTTAATCGAGAAAATATCCACTAAAAATATCAGTTTCAAGCACTTTTTTTAAAAAACTTTTTAAGGAAATATTCAACAAAAAGTTTTCCATGTACATTAATGTTACAAAAGCAGAATTAAATCAAGTAAATATTTACATTATTTTTTGTGTATAAATTTTAATGAGATCAATTAATTGTTTTATAATATTTCGGAGCTATTAATAAAGAAAGATTGTAATTTTGATGCAAATTTATACCTCTTAATATTCTTTTAATAATTATAATAATAAATAAATAATCATTAATTTTTTTATACTGTCAAATACAAAAATAAAACAAAAATAAATAAATAAAACCTTTTAAACCAACATGCTTCTGATGACATGAAATTTCTTACTACGAGCATTTATAAATATTAATTCTAATGTGGTTTGAATATGTTATCTTAGATATGTCAGGCAATTTGCATTTTAATGAATTGCTTATAACGTAATCCTGATAATAGAAGAGTTTCTAGTAAGAAATGCTAATTGAATCTTTACGACTGAATACGTAAATAACGACACAAAAAGAAAAAGCCAGAAAAAGTTAAAGGAAAAGTTACCAATTAAGTACTCGACATAAAAGTACGTTATTTTAAACCTATATTAACAATTCCTGATCTTTTTCTTGCAAGAATTCCAGCCCGAAATGACTGATACGTCATCAGCTTAAAAAGAATTTTTTTTTAACTTATCAGAGTTAAACGTCCTCTTTTAAATTTATTCGTGCGCCGCTTGTTTTTAATTACGTCGCTAAATTACTTCTAATTAAGAGCCGTTATGAAACCTGCTTTTTATTGGTTGTCTGATGCATTTCAATTAAGGAGGGATTTTAATGCTGAAAATTATTTTTGCTGCTCTGGTTTGAAGTCGATAAAAGCTTTAACTCCTGATCAAAATTGGAATTTTGGTTTTTATTATTTTGTGAAATGACTTTCAACACGCGTATAATGTCAAAAGGAGTTTAATTTAAATCTCAGAATTTTAAGCATACAAATAGATACTTATGTCTAAATGAAGTAGAGCTTGTTTAATTTGAAGATTAAATGCATGCCAAGATAGGCAAAAAGAGTGGATTTTTTTTTTTTTCGTATTGATATGCTTTGATTTTCTTTAGAGTAGTTTGTTAATAATTGTCAAAAAAAAAAAAAAAAAAAAAAATATGTCTGAATTGCACACTTTGATAAATTCAGACCTTTTTTTTCCGTATTTACTATACTGTGTAAAAAGACAGTTTTTTTTTTTTTTTTTTTAATATACCCTGTAGTTTTTTTTCTAATACTTTCTTTTCACTTTTCTGAGGATTTTTCTCTATTTAAGAATATTTGGAACATTTCTAGTTTTAATGTTTTTTTTATAATTCAATAGGAGATTCTAAGAGTTTACAATTAAATTATGATAGAAATTACTACTAAGTTGACGAATGAATAGCGATGAATTGATTTGTGCTTTATTTAATAGCTGATGTAAATTATTACAGATGAAATGCATTTTTAGTTATCTTTAAGAAATTTCTATGAAGCTATTTCATAGCGGGTAAGCAACAATACTGAACATTTACAATACTGAAACATTTACTGGTACTTCTGAAATTGTTAATAGATTCAGTGTTAATAACTGTCTTAATGCCTTTTAATCAATTACTGTTAAAATAATGATTTGAAATTTATTTCGTCAGTAAAGATTACAAATAAATAATTATTTATCATTTTTATAGCTTTTTTTTGAATTTTCTACAGAAAGGAGTTTAGACAAATTATGTGAAAACAAAAGCAGACTTAAAAAGGAATACGGAAATGTGTTTGCCGCTATTTTTGTTGAGTGAATTTTTTAGTGAATTTCAATAATGGTTATTAGAAATGTTTTGATTGAAAGTATATGCAGTTACAGAATACATTAATTGTTCTTGTAATTCTAACACAAATATGAATTTTAAAAGGGAATATGTTTGATGTTTCTCCTATTTAATAGATTCTCGTGGTCACGCCAGATTAAATCCCCCTTTCTACACAGTAGAATTACATTTCCACAGACCATCCCTTTTCTGTGGGTCACAAACAACCAGTGACGACGACCCCTTCTCTTGCATCCCGCGGAGGATTGCGGCAAAACCTTAAAATGCGATGTTTTGCGGCCGGCATGGGAATAACCGCGGTTCAGGGGCAGACAATGATTAATGGACCCGAAGAAGCAGAGCAAGGGGAAGAAGAAAAAAAAATCTACAGGAAAGGGGAAAGAGTGGGAGAACAGCCAAACCCTTAAGAACCACAGGAGTGGTCCGTTGCCATGGCGACCGGTTGACGCTTACCTAGAGGTCCCCTGGAGGATCTGGTGGTTCTTCGGTTATCTTCCTCCTGAAAAGGAAGAAGAGAAAAAAAGTAAAGAAAGAGGTAAGAGGAGGATAAGGAATTTTCTTCTTAGAAAACGTAGATCTCTGTGTCGGTCTTGAAATATAGGAAATGTCGAGGTTTATTCGGTGGAGAGTTTTATTCGTTTCTTAGACAGAAGACATACTTTCATAGTGCTGAAGTTCACTTGCTAAATGAATAATATAGTCCATCCTATATGCATTTTCGGTATAAAAATACCATGTACGTAGCGAATTATAGTTAAAATTTACGTTTCACTAAATTCCGAAAAATATTTAAGAAAAATGGATAACAAGATTCCATATTTTCATTCAGTTATTTCAGTTATTCATCAGTTCATTCAGTTATTCATCAGTTCATTCAGTTATTCATCAGTTATTTTTGATTTAACAGAAATAAGCAGTTTCATATAAATTTTTAACTAATTTTACCGTTACTTTAACAAATATTGAAGAATAAAGAATTATTTCACAAATTCAAATTGTATTTTTAATATTTTAGATATTTGACTACCTTAAGAGATTCCCAAAGATATCATTTTTTAAAATATTGTATTGTGATTATCTTTATCTGCTATTGTATTAATCTGCAACTGTATCTAAATCTGCGTGTTCAATTTCTAAAATTTTGGTCATATTGTTTGTTTTGATTTTTGCATTCTTACCGTGCCACTGGAAATTAAATTTTTTTTCGGGATCGTTTACACAATTTCAAGATAAAGGAGAGATAAATATCTATATATCTATACCTATCTTTTCTCTCTCTCTCTCTATATATATATATATATTATTCTGTCCAGGTATATAAACGAGTGTATATTTTAGTATAACTTTAAAAGTATAACATATATTTTCTCTGAATTTATTATATAATTTCGACAATTCGTTGCTAAAATAAAGAAATTTATTATTGGTTATTTTTTTAAATTAAATAAAAACTTTATTTTTTATTAATATATTTTCATGCCAACAGATGGTGTCAGCCTTAAAAACTAACTGGTGCTATTAGTTAAATTATTATAGAAAACAAAGTAGAAAATTTACAGTATTAAATTAGCAGTTATTTTTCTACTAGCACTGTACTATTCTTAAAAATAAATGTTAACAGACTAATAGTGAAAAAAAAAATTATTAGGAATTTTTGAATGATTGTTTTACTTAGTTTATTTTTTTTATTTAAGGCGAGTAGGTTAAAATCCCTATACGTTTAATTTTGCAAAAATATTTTTTAATAAAATTTATTCAGACTTAAAAATATTTTCTTTTCTTTAACCGGAAGACCAATATTGAATAATAACTGTAATGAATAACAACAGAAGATATCGAATCATATCTGTTGTAATTCATTACAATTGTATACCATAGTAAGAAATTGATACTTAAAAAGAAAAACGTCATAAAGAATTCTATATTACTTTTATGAAGAAGAAACACGTAAAAGAATTACTAAATGAGGTTAAAAATTATTGGAACTGTAATTCTTAATTTGTGAAAAATTACATTTCACTAATAATTGCCTTGATTGCTTGTTTAATTAAAAAATTAATAAGTAAAACATCTGCAAATCTTACCTGCGAAATGTGGCAATTATCAAGATTTCCCGTTATCTATAAGCGTTCTCTTTAATAATATGATCAGTCTAACTTCAAAACTCCAAATTGCTATGAAATATTAAAATAAAAAAAAGCGTAGAAATAAAATTCGCAGAATATTATGATTTCTGTATTGAATATATTTATCGCACTTGGAAAATAAATATATTATTACTTAAAAAAATATTACATACGTACGTCATATGTTAATTTTCAAATTTGTCGATTTATAATATTTTTATGTTAGCAATCTTGAAATAAATTACATAAAATACAAAATTTCAGTTGGACAAATAATAGTAACTACAGAAAAGGGATTCTGTCGTTAAATATTTTGTAATATTGCTCCCTTACATCGAAAATATTATACATTTTATTACATTGCAACGATTAGAAAAGTTACATTTTGAATTTTGTAAAAAATAATATTCTTATAATGAACATATAAAATGTAAATATTACTAATAAGAAATAAAAGAAATTTTTCTAATGGAAAAAGGCGTTACTCAACTTGATGCAAGCTACGAATATTTGTTAAGGAAAAATTTTTTCTTTTGTAGAAATTTTTGGAGACAAATATTGTATAAAATTTTTTAAAAAATGAAAAAATAAATAAATAAACAAAAAATAAAAACAAACATTTTAGATAGTAAAATACAAAAAAAATGTCGAAATTTACACTCATGTCCATAAATTAAAGATAATGAAGTTCAGGCAAAGAAAGAGACAGAAGCAAAAACAAATTTGACTTATTTGTAAAGTCTATTTATTAAACAAAAGGTAAAAAGAGCAAAAAAGATGCTATATGTTTGACATAATTAATAAAATTACGATTTTTACTCCCTGGAGCAAATTTCAATAAAGAACCTATTTACAAAAAACAGTATAACAGGGTTAGTATGATGGTTAATATGGAGTATGTCTAACGGAAGATGCAATACAGGCCTTACAACGACTAGGCATTCTGAGTATCAAATTATCAATCTGATCTTGGGGAATATTACACCACTCATCAAGCAATGCCCTCCGAAGTTCCGGTTGACAGGTGGGAGGGGTTGACAGGGTTGCAATTCGTCGGCCAAGCATATCCCACACATGCTCTATTGGATTCAAGTCCGGTGAGTATGCTGGCCAATCCATACGGGTGATATCCTCCAATTGAAGGCATTCGTCTACAATGTTTGCACGGTGAGGACGGGCGTTGTCATCCATAAACAGAAATTCAGCACTCATGGCGCCCCGAAACAAACGTACATGTTGTTCCAGAATGACATTCCGATAGATGTGGCCTGTCATCGTTACACTCTGAACATGCAGGTCAGTTCTGGAACCAAGAATAATTCCTCCCCAAACTAGCCATCCCGCACCACCGTAACGATGTCGTTCACTGGTGTTCTCTTGGTGGTAACGGGTACCTGGCGCTCTCCATATGAAAGTCCGGCGAGAATCAGACTGCAAACTAAACCTGGACTCGTCGGAAAACATCACACAAGACCACTGTTGCGGTGTCCACAATGCATGCTCTCTACCCAGGTTAATCGCAGGCGACAGTGAGTTGCGGTAAGTGGAACACATCTGACAGGCCAACGAGCATATAGACCAATGTGTCCTAAGCGTCTGTACACGGTCTGCCTTGAAACTGTCGTACCGGTAGCTGAAGAGAGTTGACGAGACAGGTCTGATGCTGAGCTCCGTCTGTTTATTTTGGCAGTAACTGCTAAATACCGGTCCTCATTCGGCGTTGTAATTCGGGGGCGACCTGTGCTGTAACATCTACTCACATCACCATCATCTTGGAATCGTTGCCAAAGCCTGGAGATGACACTCTGGGCGATTCCAAGTTCCTCGGATACTTCCAGCTGGGTACGTCCACATTCCAGTCGTCCGATAATTCTACCACGTGAAAAATCATCCAAATGCTTCCTTTGTGCCATAACTATGCGGTTATTGCACTGAAAGGCTTTTAAAGCGCTTGTGAACAATTTTACTTCTTTTGCCACCATTCCTTATATACCCTTCTCTTACATTCTCGTCATTGTGACGTACTATCCGCGCCATCTGGTGGTTTCCTGTAATTTGCATATTCTTCTTCAAGATGTGTGTGATAATTCTACGGGTGAAATTTTTATTTTAGAGTTCAATTTCTGTGTGATTCTGAATTATCCTTAATTTATGAACATGTGTGTATAAGAGGCAATTTATATAGCACTAAAGTCCCCAGTCTGTTTTTTTTCCGTTTTTATTTAATTTAATTTTTATTTTTCGAATTGTTTTCATATGTAAAATTATTATTTTTAGTATGTTTAAGAAGGAAACAATTGCTAATAGTTTTACCAGCTCTAAATGTTAACAGTAAAAAAGAATTGTTTTAATTATTGCATTTGATAATATTACTAAAGAAAATATTTTCTTTTATGACAAAGGATATTTGATATTTAAAGGTAATCTTTCAGTTTTTAAAACATTTAAAATTTATCTAAATTATTCAAATAACTGATTTTTTTATTTAAAAATTTAGTTCAAATATTAACATTATATAACAACTTAAAAAAAAAATTTATTTTGGAAATGGGAAAATTACTTTTTAATCTGATTTATGATTTTTATTTACGATTTATTATTTTTATTACGATTCTGATTACGATTAGTAAAAGTTTAACGTTTTAAATTTAGTGTTTATGCTATGAAAATTATTACAATTTATATGATTAAACTGAATTACGACTTTTATCTACTTACTGTTAACTACTTACTACATCTTATATATATAAATATATATATATATATATATATATATGCATATAAATATAGAAATGCATTTTACATATTTCAAAGTTTTAAAATAATCCAAAAATTTTATTTGATAATATTAGCTAACAAATGAATTTTTGTTTTGTGGTTAAGTTACGCAGTTGTAAGAAAAATAAATTATAGATTTTCATTCCTCTTCTGAAACCACCAAAGAAAGATTCAAGTACTTGGGGTGGCTCACGTTGGAGTACAAACTATAGGCATTAGGCCATTCATCATTCTCGTGGCCCTTTTCATGAAAGGGGTGGACATGGATAAAGGTCAAAGTGGTGGTCTTAGAGTTGCGTTTTCGCGTTTCCTGCAAATTACGAGGTTGCACTATACACTTACAGGGAAACGGACAATTTTGAGAATACTTTTTTTTTTAAGAATCCAAAGAATAAAAAAAATTAATGTGTAACACATTATTAATTTATTTTTTTTCCCGTTATAAATATACGAAATATTAGAAAATTTGTTTTAACTGAATGGTTTAATTTATTGCGTTACATTAAACAATAATTTTTCATACGAATGCTTATGTAATGCCCTGCATGATTTTATTAATAAAATAAAAAGTTACTAATTTTTCCACCATTAAAATTGAAGATAATTGCAATTTTGACTGTTATTTTACTTAAGTTTTTAAAGAAAGTTATAATTCATTTGTAATTGGGTTGAAAAATCAGAAGTCAGATCTATGTATATGCAATTTTTCTTTTCAAATTTTTTTCAAGGAATTTAGTAGAAAGGAATGATAGAATGGGAAAAAAGAAAAGAACAACTGAGTAATTACTCGTTTGTAATTTATTTTAACAACATTTTAATGTAGAATAAAAACTAATTTGAAACAAATTAATTATTCCATTTATATTTTTTTATCCGTTTTAATTTGTAAAAAGGCAAAAATTTTCTTTATGACTTAAATTATTTAATTTTGATTTTGCTAAACTGAAAAACCGTAACAATTGATCAAGGTTAATTTATCTGATGAAACATTTTTCTTTTTATTGTTTGATAAAATTTAAAATGTATAGTTTTATTATTTTATAAATTTTATTGTGTTTATTTTAAATATAATTTTCTTAAGTAATTATTAAGATAATTTTTTAAACATTTTTAAAGTGGTATTTTATGTAATATATGTTGTATTAAATGCAATTCAAAATTTAATATAATAATAAAAGAGTAGTTATGACATAAATAAATACATTTAATCACCTAATAAAATGCATAGGAAATTGCTTGTAGTTGTGCTTATAAAAACAAAAAAATAGATAACTTAAAATAACGTGGAAAAATCTTTGTTCGAAAGTATTATGTTACGTGAAAACATTTTGAGTTTTCCTTCTTTTGAGAGTGTTTTCATCCATAAAGCATACTTAATACAAACGGAAAATAATTTAAATTTAAAATACACTTTATCTTAAATAACAAATTAAAAAGGAACGATTATGTAACAATGATTTTACAATAATGATTAAACGTCGGCTTTTCCATGAGTGGAAACAATTCAAGAATCCTATTTAAGGGGAAGAAAAAAAATTCGACATATCGCTATTCTCAATAAACTATTCAACTAATGATTGAAAAATTCTTTTGGTTCTTTCATTTTCTTAAAAGGTAATTTTTCTTTAACAATTGCCATTGTGTAGAATTTATTTAAAGGCATTTATTTTGTCCTTAAACATTGGCAGAAAGTTAATTTCCGAACAATCGACGAAAGCAGACAGTTTGTTGAAACTGAAAATATTTAATGAAATTAAATGCGCATAAATATCCCATAGAAATCCAGTCAGAAGGAGGTGTAGAAGGTTAAATTAAAAGGGGACGAAAAAAAAAAAAAAAAAATAAAACATTATCTCCTTTTAATGGCTGTGGGAAAATTTTCCTTATCCGATCTTTTGGAAAAAGATGGGCGGAGGTGGGACTGGAGGGTAAGATGGAGAAGATTGTTTGATGCAGGAGAAAACTAATTACATCTTACGACTTTTTAATCCCGCTTTTGTTTTCTTTTCTGGAAACAGACACCGCACTTTTGCTTCACCTTGAAAAATATGATGAAAAAAAAAAAGCCCGCAGCTTTCAGCGTTAAACAAGCAAAGCATAAAAAATACCCGCAACGACCTGTTAGTTTTTTTTTTATGTATCTTCAGTTGGCTCATTAAGGTTTTAAAACGTTGGAATCTGTGGCTTCTCGAATGACCAAAGGGTTTTTGTGTCACGATCTTTAAAGATGGATTTTTTTTTCTTTACTTTTTTTTTTTCATCTCACTGTTAATCGACACGTTGTCTTTTTTTTTTTTCCCCCTCCTTTCTTTTAGTTATCTTTTAATGCTTTTGTGGTAATGAGATTATAAAGGATTTAAAGTCGTTCATCATGTACTATGTACAAAAGACGATTTGGTTAATCTTTAGGTATACCCTCAATTTAAATAACTTATTTCGGAAGGTATTTTTTTTTTTTATTTTACTTTGGAGAGGAAAGCTTTTAAAAATCCTCTCTAACAAAAAATCTCTGAACTTTGAAAAAAAAAAAAAAAGAGAAAAGCATGTTACGTCGAAAAGAACTACTTATTGGCATAGGTAGACAAAATTTAGAGTGGAATTTGATATTCTTTTATAATGAGTTACACTTTTTGTGCTTAATTTGAGAAGCTAACCACAAGAAAAGTAGAATAGATTATTTTCAAAGAACTTTTGTGAAAAAGGATTAAAAACATCAAAATGAGTTAAAATTTAACTAATATTGTTTTTTTTTTAATGCAATGTTTTATGAGTGCTTTTTTTTACTATTTCTTAAAAATAAACTTTAAATTAATATAAGTTTATAACTATACTTACTGTAAACATATAAAAAAATATGTGCCGATGTTTTTTTGTAATCTTAAATAGCATAGCATAGTAAGTAGCATCTTATTTTTGAATAGAAATCTATTAAAAGTTTCTCATTACTATATGATAACGCATTTATTATAATTATTATATTAATAATAGTGAATAAAAATATTTACAAAACAAGCAAGTTCTTCATATATCTATTAGAAAATCGGTAATGGAAGATATGCATTTTTTAAAAGTATTTATTATAATAAATAAAAATTGTCGAGCAATTATTTCATATGTTCTTAAATTTATTTGGTATTCAAATAAATAAGAAATATATTTTATAGGAATGATAAGCAAAGTTGACAGATAATTTAATTTAATTTGATTAATTATTTACTGATAGGATATATTTTTTATGTTAAGCTAAAAATTGCCATGGAATTCTTTTTACATTTCTTTAAGATGAACAAAACAAGAAACAATCTATCACATTAAAGTGCTTCTTCTAAAGACAATTTTAACCTTTGAATAATGAATATTTCATTGTATATTTTAATTTATTTACCTATGAAAAATTTCTATCAATGATTTCTTCTAAGAATTGTAAATAATGGTATCAAATTTACATAAAAGACTTTTATGTCATTTTAAATCAAGTTTCTAAATAAAAATACTAAAAAGAAATTGAATTTTAATGGGAAATCATAATTGACTACTCATTAAATCTTAAATAGCAATCTTGCAAAAAGCATCTTGCGTAACAACCGTGATCCTAAAATACAATTACTTCAGAAAATTAATTTCGGAAAGACATTCAATTGTAAAGAGAATTATATTTTGTAGATGTATGATTCAAAGAGATTACGAATATTTTGCAAAAATAGTCTTTCCATTTTTCTCACAGATTAGCCCACAAGAAAAAAAAATTGAACAAGTAAATTTGTTTGATTGAACAAGCATATTAAGAGAAACTAAATAATTTCACGTTAATTTGTTTTTTCAGGTTTAAATAATCGATGAATTAATTAAGGAAAAAAATTGTTAAGTTTTTGAATAAACTATAAATTATTTTATTAAGCTGAGAAAATAATGCAAAAGAAAGAAATTAAATTTATTTGTAAAATAAGAAAATTATTTTTGAAACATGTAGTTATGAATTATTGTTACTGAATGATTAAAATTAAAAATAATTCGCCAAAGTTAAGAATCATAAACTGAAGCTAAATTATAACTTACTTTGTTCATTCTCCGTTGCCGGTGCCGAAGTCACCTGCTGAAAAAAAAATATGATTTTTTTAGAAAATGTATTTTATTACAGATTTTATGTAAATAAAACTTCAAAAAAATGTTTAAAAAACAAGCAACTAGAAAGATATATACGTACTATAATTATTACACAGAAGTGATTATAAAGCTAAAAATATATAATATTTTTAAAATATCTGTTATTCTTTATGTGATTTTCGATAAAATTTTATTTAATTTAAATAAGCAAAATTATTCCAACAATAAGCTAAACTATTTTTGAATTTTATTAAAAAATATCAAAATTTTTATATTGCATTGAAACAATAATTAAATGCAAATAATTAGAACTTTGAAAATTTTCTGTGGTTGTTCAAAGCATCAACCAGGTGGAATTTTATTTTGAATAAGAAATAATCATTCAAAATAACCCTCGAACTATGTTTGAACCAAATGAGTGTTTATTGCAGGTTAAATAATACTTTTTATTTTATTATTTGAATTGGTTATTTAATATTTAATTAATTATTTAACATTTTAATTAATTATTTTTATTATTTTAGTAAATTTAATTATTTATCAACTTATTATTAATTATTGTATTACAGATTTTTTTGTAAATAAAACTTGTAAAGGAAGCAACAAGAAAGATGTATACGTACCATAATTATTACAAACAATAGTTATTATAATGCTTACAATATATAATTTTTTAAAGTATCTATTATTCTTTATGTGCTTTCCGATATAAAAACTTTATTTAATTTTCCAATAATAAGCAAAACTATTTTTGAATATTAAAAAATACTAAAATGTGTTGCATTAAAATAATAATTAAATAAAAACAATTAAAACTATAAAAATTTTCAATGGTTATTCAAAGCATCACCCAAGTGGAATTTTATTTTGAATAAAATAAAATCATTGAAAATAACTTAGAGTTATGTTTGTCAACTAAATGAGCGTTTATTGCAGGTTAAATAATATTTCAAAACAAGTCAAATAGATTTAATTTCTAACACTTAATAACTTTTAATGAATCTAAGATACTAAATAAATTTTCGATAAATTATTCAGTTTTATTTTGTTTTTGAATTCACTACATGCTTTACAGGAATTTGTTCAATTGTTTACCGATTTAGTATAAATTCAGTTCAGGATAGCTGTTGTAGTTTTACTGAAACCATAGATGTAAATGTAAATAATGGATGATTCTGGAAAGTTTAATAAGGCGTTTCATTTTATTTCTTTTAAATACACTGCATACATATGAATTACTAATGTGTATCGTGATTGGAATCATTAATTACATCTTCACACATTAAAAAGTGTTATAGCTAAGTAAAAATGTAATATACCTCTTTTCCTTGAAAACGAGTCTTAACATTCTCCTCAAAAGGCTAAATTAAAAGTGCATGAAAATTGACTGCGCAACTTTTTCACGTTTCATTCAGATTTTTGTAGAAAATATTAGAAGGGTACATTAGAAGCAAGGAATTTCTTTTTTTTTTTTTTTTTTTTTTTTTGTTTTCTGGAAACAGTTAAAGTAAAAAAAAAAAGAACCGAGGTGGAATTTCTTATTTCTTTTAAACTATATCCATCCATCTGTCATTTTAATCCACTTCAGTATGGTTTTTGAAGGCACCACTGCTTTAAAACATCACGGAATGTCTTAAATTTAAAGACTATTAAAAACGAGAGACAATTTTTCCCACGTAACATACTTAACGGCCATCCTAGAGAGACAAACTAGGCATTAAAAGGTGTATAAATTAAATTAAAAACCACACTTTATAACTTTGGAAGTGACAGGGTTTAAATAAGGAAATTTATTCTTCTCTTTGTAGCATCATTAATAAAGCTATTCCGCCTAAAGAAGAAGGGGATAT
Source organism: Caerostris extrusa (assembly GCA_021605095.1). Lineage (NCBI taxonomy): Eukaryota > Metazoa > Arthropoda > Arachnida > Araneae > Araneidae > Caerostris > Caerostris extrusa. The sequence continues at coordinate 228,972 of BPLR01015245.1, forward strand.
GAGAGAACGAGACTCGGTATTTTTGTCACAGTTTTGTAAAAAGGGGGGCAGTGAGAGAAAGAGAGAGAGAGAGAAAACGAAAAGGAAAAGAGAGAAAACGAAGAGAAAAAAGAGAGAGAGAGAGAGAAAGAGGAATAAAAAAAAAAATCTTTTCCCATCTCGCTAAGCGTCACGTCTAACGTTGTCACGATTTCGAAAGATTCCAACTCGTCCCAGAGATTCCTGCAGTTGAGAAATAATTAATTGGAGTCCTGAACTGAAGTGGAGAAAAAATATAATTAGATTTTCGGCCTCAGGGCTCATTTACTAAGCGCCGCTGAAAACTATTTGGAGAATTTGCAGAAACTCGTCTTCAGGAAAAGAATGGTAATAAATATTTTTCATAAGTTGTGTCTTCTGAGAGGCTTCACTCACGCTCCGAAGATGGACAAAGTGAGTGCCCGGTTATCTTCCTGGTCGATTTATCAGAACGGGGTTTTGCTATGCAAAACAAATTTTAACGGATGATACTAACAGGAATATAGTACGAGTCAAATATATCGATTTTTTTACTTGTTAGTTATATGAATTGGAATAATTAATAAGCAGTGCAACAAACGCAGAGAATTTTAATAAAAAATTTGTATATTTAATTGGAAGAATTAAAGTATTTTTTTTAATCGCTTATTAAGAAAAATTATTGCTTTTATGTTTAAGTACAAGCCTTTAAAATTTGATAATTAAAAAAAATTAATAAATATTTTTATAACAAGTTATACGAATAAGGACAGATAAACTAAATTACAATTTTCAAAGTTACTTAATAATACTATATTAAAGTTTTAAGATAACTAATTCTGAGAAAAACAAAAATGCAATTGAAATATTGAATCAATCAAATATAGCGTGAATAACATTAACTTTTCTTTAAGAATGTTTATAAACATACTTTTCATTTATTTATCAAATTAATTATTTTATTTTTTTAATTTACGTATTTCAAATTAAATAACTTCAATATTTCTTTTTTTCATGTAAACAGAAAAATATAAAAAAATTGCATTTTTTAATTTAAAAGAACTTTTGTGATATAGAAACATTTTATATTTTCAAGTACTGCAAGTACAGTACAGAAGTTAAAGGGTTTATTAATTGCTATTTATTAAGAATTCGCTTTGGTATTAATGCTCTTAATAAAATTAAAAATCATGAATGTTTATATCTCAATAATTACATATTATTAAATTTGATATTTTAAAAGTAACAGCAATCATTTGTTACTTTAATATTCAATATTTTTAATTTAAATTGGTAGTTAGTAAATTAAGAGCTTTGCTGATAATAGCACTTATCATCGATAGCACTTATATTTTCAATTTATATAATTTTTTTTATTTTCTCTCGATACAGAAACCCTTCACACTTTTTCACGTCAGGAAATCGTGTTACTGTATTTCACCACACACGCACTACTTTTACACCAGGCTAGCCAAATTCATCTTCGGAAAACCATTCCCTTCGAAAATTGGGTGCATCGCTCTGACGAGATTGTCCAGTCGGCCGCAGTTTCACATTTCCGTGGTGGCGGCTTGTTTCAAAACGCATCCGCCGGATGAATGTCTGCGCATTACCTAAATGGCCTGATGTGAAAAGGGTCAAGGGTGGGAGAGAAAGGGGGCCATTTAATTCTCTAATCGTCCCGGCCCGTCAATCTGTCCTTCCCATCCTCCTGCCAGTGATGCGACCCAGGCTCACGTAGGGAGGAGGGCCGGCTATGAAATGTGAGATAAGTCAATTGACGAAGTGGGCGGCAGAAAATCGAATTAGTCGCCTGCCCAAGCAACCAGATAACAAAAAGGAGGGGACGGTGGAGAAAAAAAAAAAAAACCAGAGTGAGCAATTCGAGTGGGAGAAGGAGGATCCTGGAAAGGGGAATGTTTTGTCTCCATTAAGGGGATGGATAAACAATCATGGCGCACTCCAATGATTCTAACAGCACGTAGAGTTTTTTTTCTCTTCCTGCTCATGTTTTTTCTTTTTTCTGTTTATGGAATGATGGTAATACGGCACACACGCAAGAAATAGGACCCCTACAGAAGGGAGATTGTAGGTTGCGGAAGTCAAATGCCACTTCTTCGGTACTCGATTGTTTCGATTTTAGAGTAACACTTTCACCTTGGAAAATACATGTTTATGATATTTTGTGTCAAGAATTATTTTGAAAAGAAGTATTACGTACTTTAGATTTTTATTATTATATAAAATCCAAAATAATATTATATGATCAATATATTAGTTCAATAACATAAAACCATACAGAGGTTATATAATTAATAGGAATCTTAAAAATTCTATTATGAATTTCCTCAATAGAAGAAAATTTTAATACTAAAACAATTTGTATGCGCTTTTGTTACAAATTTTGGAACTGAACATTTAGCTTTAAATTGTATGTAATCTATTGAAATAACATATTAATTAAAAAAAATGAATTGGATATTTCTTTTAAATTGATATGCTACTATAAAAATTATAAAGCTTCTTTAAAGTAGTTTTGCTATTGTTTATTTTGTTTTTCTTAATATTATATGTCTTTAATAAACTGGAAACTAAACGAATTATGTTATTTACGATATAATAATAACTGCTATGGGAAAGTTAATACAAAATTTATAGAGTTAGAATCAAAATAGTATTATATAAAATAAGGGATTCCTTTAAAGAATAAGACATGTCACATATAGATAATTAAAAGCCGAATTTGACTCTAATTCTCATTAGTATATAATTGGATTACTATTTTCTGCAATGAATCAATGATGAAAAATATAACAAACACACTTTAATTTTTTTGTTATTATTTTTTGTTGTTATTTTGTTGTTTTTGTTATTTTTTAATGCTAATGCACAGTATTCATAACATTATAGTAGAATACAAAATAATGAAACTTTTATTAGATGAAAAAGTATTACAACTTATTTATTTGCATTTCTTTAGTTTTTAATAAATTATTATAATTAAAAGATAAATTTTTGATAATTATTTAATATCTCTTGACTGCCATATTAAAATTTTACAATAAAATTAAAATTATTATATTAATTCCTAATTAATCCAACAATTCTTTTTGTTATAATGAATTTCTTTTATTTAATTTTAAAAACAATACCTGAATCAAATTCATTAAAATTTTATTGTTTTGCTTCATATCCCAATTGATTTAAATGACTTTTATATCACTACGCAACTTTAAAATGTGAATTAAAAAAAAAAATTCTTTCACATCTTTGAAATAATTATATTACTACTGTCATTTTTAGATCATATTATTCAGTCATATCTAGTGTATATGAAAAAAAAAAAAAAAGGTACAATAAAGGATAGAAAGCATAATATTTTAAGGTACAAAAATTCTTATTCTATCAGTCATATAAAATTAATAGTATTTTTATATGAATTTCACGTCGAAAACTGGACTTCGAAATCAACCCCATCCCGCGCAACTTGCCGCCAGCGAGTAGCGCCCCCTGCTCTATGCAAAGAGGAGCGAAAGGAAAAACTTTTCCTAACCTCTTTTAATAACCACGCGCGCTTTTTGTCCGCCGATCATTGATGCACTTTATGTTAAAGGTTTCGGTTTCGATTGCTGTCCTTGACGCCCTCTATTGGCAAAAAAATCCCCACGACCACCAGAGCGCTGCTGTTGTGACACGGGATAAGGTTTTTCATCCCCTCGGTCCGATGAAGTCATCTCCAGGACACGTTTCTTATGCATGCGGGAGTTTTAAATCCCGGAAAAAAATAATCCCTCTCACCTTTTGAGCATGCCGTGGATGTGAGGGATTCGAAGCCAAATGATGTGTCTCGCAGTTTTTGAAATATATATACTAATATGATTATGGTCTAATTTTTTTTAAATGAGATTTTATTAACAATATTTTAAAATCTAAAAGTAGAATAAGATTAACAGTTATGATTAAATGATTGAATTCAACAACAACAAAAGATAGATTTGAAACATGTTTAGAAGTTCATTTAATTCTAGTATTTGTAAATAAAATTTACTTATTATTATACACATAAACTAGTTTATGAGCTAATTAATATTGTTCCTATTAAAACAAAAGAAAAAAGGTGAATCATTAAAAATGTTTTATCGCATTTATATCATACTACTTTATGCCGTTATGCTAATTTCGATAGGACTTAATATATGAATCTTAATAATATTTCAATAATACACGGGAGTTACCGGATAATGTACCTAGTATTGTATAGAAGCCTTTATGAATTTTTTTAATATACATATTTATTACAAAAATAATAGCTGCCTGATGGCCACAGGCTTCAGATTCGAATTCTGGCGGTGGCTTGGATGTCTGTTTGGTTTGGAATCCACGTTAAACAGTTGGTCTCGTTCTAATTAGCCTAAAGTTTGCAAAAAGTGACCGCAGAGCGACAAATAAAATGAATCAAAGAAATAGTATGATCCAAACTGGAAAGGACAACATTGCTTTGGTTACAGTATGTAGTAAAACACTGAGCATACAAAAATCTCAATGTTCATTTTTAAATTTAATTTTTAAATTTTAATTTTCCAATTAATAAAAAATTAGAGTAGAAAAGTTTTGAAAATACGCAGCGTAAATAAATATGGATTACATGCAAGGTTCTTTAAAACTTCATAATTTTCCCTCTACCTTTATAGCGTTATAGTTTTTTTTTTTTCTTTTTTAGTTTTCATTAACCTTGTGTTAAAATATAATTAGTGAGGGAATAAAGATGTTTTAATACATAACTTTTATAATTAAATAATAAAAATAGAAATTCTGAAACTGGTTTTTTTAACACAACAATAAATACTGTAATCATAATTGTTGTGAAAGGATAAAATTTTGAAAAAGCAGAAAGTTTTACAAAAACGTTTGAAATTCTATTGTCAATTGTATTGGAGACTAATGTTTTTGAATTAAGTATGCTTTAATTAAATTTTTAAAGAAAAAAATATTTAATATATTATCACAATATTCTGTAATTTAATATGAAATCACAAAAAAAAAATATTCAGGTTAAAGAAATATTTTTTATAAAAGGCAAAAATTCTGTTATCAAAATGAAAAATCGTGGTGAATATTCTATTATTCTTTTTTCAATTGCATTGAATAAATAAATTCCTTAGGTTAATACTAAAATGGCAAAAGTATTTCTACAAATATTCATCTGATAATGAGTTTTACAATAATTTGAAAAACTTTTTAATTTCTATACAAAAGAAGAAAATGCTTTTGTTTGAATTTAAAATTAACTTGTTTGCTACTGTTTCAATTAATAAACATGTTTAGCAAGAATTTTTATAAAAGTTTTGATAGTTTAATAATATTTTAAAAAAGTAGATATTTTGAAAGTACAAATAAATTAAAAGATAACAAAGAAATAATTGTATTTTAAAAAGTATTGTTCTATTAAAAAAATATATGATTTACATATTTAATTATTTTTTTCTTTGACAAATGTTAATTATTTTAAGTATTTGGAAAAAAATAAATAATATAAGGTAGATATATTGCATTAAATAACATTCAAAAATATTAATTTAATTTAGAGAAAAAAACCGAATACATAATTGTATAGAATATAAAATAAATATTTGTATAAATTTCAAACTGGAAAAAATTGTTTCAGTTTCTGATTTTAACTTCATATATGTTTTGTTTTTCTGAAACAAAGCAGTTGTTTCATTAAAATAAGTGTATGCTATATCACATTAATTAGAAGATTTCTTTTTCTAAAGAGGAAAATTATTTAAAATAATTTAATTCATCATTCAATTAATGTTTAATTATAGAGAAAGTATCCACTTTTCAGCTTTTTAATTAATTCTATTTTCAATATTTTCATTGCTTCGAATTTCAGATTGAAATATTTTTACAGATTTAATTTGAGATTAAAGAAGTTTTGAGATTTCTCTTATTTTGATTTGTGTCTCAACAATATTTTTATTTCAGTTTACATGGTAGTTTTAAAATAACTATTCTTTATTTTGTGAAGTTTGTTTCCAAATTGCATTGGTCTTAATTAGGTAAATTCGAAGTATAACATTTTTAAGTTTTATTTAATAGCTGTTTTTCTACAGCTTGTGTATTATTTTTTTACGTGTGTGGCCTTTTTCGATGAATTTTTGGAAAACATAAAAGTAACTGAATTTAATAAAACTTTGCTAATTATTTGATTGAGTTTTAAAAATATTTCATTCGTTTTCTTAAATCAATTTTAGTATAATAAAGTATCAGGTATCATTAAGGATTGTTTCAGTTGCAGGTATAATTAAGTATTAAGTATTCTTTCTTAAATATATCATACGTATTTCGTAAATATCGCTTTCATACGATTTTTGGTATTGATATTTCATTTTTGTATTAGATATGAATTAATATTTCTGCTTTTTAAAGATATTTGGAAAGTAATATTAATGAAAATTGGTATTTGAAATAATCCAAAGAAAGACGTATTCTATAGTCTCAGTCATCTTACCTTTAAACAGTTAAATATTACTGTTGCTATAAAAGTATAACTTTATCATAATATTTAAAGCTAGATAATATTAAAGATATATCATAATATTAATTAATAATAATATTAAAGATATATCATAATAAAGATCATAATATTAAAGAAAGACGTATTCTATAGTCTCAGTCATCTTACCTTTAAACAGTTAAATATTACTGTTGCTATAAAGTATAACTTTATCATAATATTTAAAGCTTTTTATTGATTTAAAATAAATCAAATTTCGTTGCACATATCTATTTAACTATATAAGTTAATATGATTATAATGTTAATAATAATGTTTAAATTATATTTCCTTCTATGCATACATATGTATTATACCTGAATAGAAATTTACAAGATTCAGAGAAACAAATCCCGTTTTCAGTACTGTAGCATTTAAGTTATAAGTAATATTACAACACACACAAATATTACATGCATCCAAGTTTACTTAAGTTTATATGTATAGGGATTCTACTTAAAATTTAAATTTATATATTAGATTATATATTCATAATCAATCTAATCAATTTTTAAAAACTCGAGAAAACCAATTTGTTATGTTTTTTATGTACCATTAAAGCAATTTAACCAATTTTTCAATGAAAAAAAGTATATTAAAGGAAACTACTAAGCAAAATAGTCAAAAATTGATCTTTGAAACTTGCGTGCCTCTCTTTTAGATTACGAATGTTTCTAGCACCAAATGACCATACTATTTCAGCCGCTTAAAAACCCGATTGATTCAGAATTTTATTTTTGATTGCTTACCAGCATATTAGCAATAATAAAAAGGAAAAAAAAAATCATCACCACTACCTCACACCTCTTTACTCTTTTTCGAGTGATTAGCAACCGTTTGCTGTAGTATCGCTCTGGTAAATGCCTTTTTATCATTATACGTATTTATTTTTACTCTTTTATTTTCATCGCCGTGGAGCATTTACCTGGAGGCGACATCGGCTCCAGCTCCACACACACACACGCACACATGGCAGGCGAGGGTTTATCAGCAGCAACCAGCATGGCCCTTGCAGGAAGAAGAGAACAGGGGGAGGGTCAGAAAATGAGGGTGGCGTCCGGTCGATACGGGCAAAATGTTCTGCACGCTCACTACTACTCAGTTGCCCGCTTTACGGTCTTCCCTCTCTCTCTCTCTCTTACTGCTTTAGCTTCCTTCCCTGGAATCCTTCTTTTCTTTTTCTTTTTTTATTATTTATCTTTTTTTTTATTTATTTTCTTGCCGAGTGTGTAGGGGGTTATCCCGGGGCTGGCATCTGGAGAGCTTCTCCTGTTCTGAAGGCAGCGAACCGCAGAAACAAGGAACAGAGAGCGAAAAAAATAAAGTAAAATAAAGAGGGGGAAAAAAAAAAAAAAAAAGGAATGGATGAAAATATAAGAATAATAAATAAATAGAAAGGGGAAGAGAAAAACAGTCGGAATGGCCGCTGGCCCTCCAGACCCCCTGTGAATAGCGAAGTGGCTAATAAAAAACAAAAAAGGGTTAAGGTCGTGGAATAATTAAGCGTTTCCGGGCACGCTGTGGGATCGTTTTCATGGGAGGAATGATACGGGCATCTACTGTTTTTGTTCTTGTGTAGACTATTCTTAGTGTGGTCAGTGGTGTACAGTAATAAGTTGGAAATCGTTTTTCCTTCAGCATTTATAGGAGATTGTTGTGTATTTATTTAATTTGAATTACAAAAAAGCATGTTTCTAAAATTTGGGACTATTTAATATTTAGATCATATAAGATCCATTTTTATGCTAAGTACTATAAATAAACTTTAATATATCTTAGGTTTTGATATTATCAATTGTGTTCGCAGGTTTGCATTATAACAACTAAAACTTTGGAAACACACGCGCACTTACTACATTATTACTGGTACTCTTTACAACTATGAGACTGGTACTCTTTACAACTGGTACTCTTTACAATTAATTAATTGTTTTGGATGTGAAATATCTATATGTAGATAATTATCTATCTACTTTTAAAAAAAAAAAAAACTACTGAAATTTTATTTTTTTTTTATCAGTAAACACTAGCACATGTATTATTAATAACAATGATTTATTCAAAGATTATTTATTATAAAAACATGTATATTAAAGTCATCTGCGTAACTATATCATCTGAGGCCCGCGCCAAATTCTTTTTTGAATGGGGCCCCTTCAGTGCAAAATATCATCATTGCTTTTTCTTTTTAATAAAGGGCCTTTATGTTTGAAATGCCCATTTTCGATTACAAACATTTTTCCTTTATCATTTAGTATTTTAAAATTACCCGAATCAGTAATATAGAAAGAAGATGTAAATTTTTTCCAAGTTAATTTCAGTCACTTCACTTTAGTTTTTGATTAAACGTATCTCTAGCAAGGGCTGTGGGATTAGTGTTATCGGGGACTGTAATACTATCATTTTCGATACGGCTAATTTCTTCATTTCCGCCCTTTGTTAGTTTGTTGTTCCTCACTCTTAAAGTGTTGACTTATTTTAGGTAACTTCTTTTTTTCCCCTTCAAACTCCATCTTTTTTTCGTTCGTCACTCAACTAATATATTTTCTATTACTAGTTATGTTATTATCCTAATTTCCCCAATCAACTAATTAATTTTACGACTGATCGCTGATCTGATGAAACAAAATGTAAGATAAGAGTGACTCATGGAGAATCCGCGAAATAAGGGACTTCCCGCTCTGAAGTCTTCTGACTTGCCAGCGAGAATTCCACTTTTAATTTTGTATGTACTTATTCAAAAGTCAGCAGAATTCGCCAAACAAGGGAATTTAAAAATGTCCCAGTGGCACATGAGATGGCAGCGGGAATTCCCACTTTTATATTGCAAGGAAACTATTCATAAATCAGAAATCGGAGACGTCCCTAGCATCGTGATTTATGAATGGTTTCTTTACAATAAAAGTGAATTCCCTTTGCCATGCATGCCACTGGTTCCCACAGAAGATTCCTTTGTGCCTTCTGCTGATTCTTGAGACAATGCAGCCACAAAAGAGTAAAAGTGGAAATTCTGGCAATTCAGCAGTGCGGATTCCACATTTTGTTTCATCAAGTCAGCGATCAGTCGTAAGTAGTGGTTGTTGAGAGAAATTAGATGGCTCCAACATAACTGAAAAACTATGTGGTGGAGTAGATGGAAGGAAAAGAGTTACAAGCACTGGAAGGAACAAATGTGCGGCAGAAAATACAATCAACCTACTAGTGTTGCGTTTAATCAAAACAAAGTGAGATGACAATTAACTTGGAAATTTGCATCTTCCTTCTATATTCAATAAAGTACTAAATGATAAAAGTGAAAAATGTTTAATCAAAATAATTTCAAAAGACTGCAATAAAAAGAAAACTGTACTTTACATTCAAGCAAACTTCAGTAATGGTCCGCAGGCCTGACCCAGCCTGCATGTTTTTATAATAAAATAATATTTGAATAAATCAACGGTAGACCTGATAAAAAGTAAATTTCAGTAGTTTAAAAGATAATTAATTTATCTGCAGGGGTATTTCATCCAAAACAGTGGTGGTATTAGGCGCCGGTACCAGTCTGGTGGCATTTCCGGTCAATAACGTAAGGGCGTCTTCAGTTGACCCTGTCTAGCACTCGACAATTGTTTGTATCAAGAACTTAAGACTAAAAATTTATTATAACACTTAACGATGGTGCTATGATACAAATGTCCAAATTTTAAGCATTCCAGATAGGCATCTTGCCGCAAAGCTCTTTAGGAAAACGTTTCCGGCTGAACCTGACCACACCAAATAGTCTGCAGGGCAAAGAAAATATCTTTACAGCAAAACCTTAGTCGACTAACGTTTGCAGTAGCCGCTAAATATCTTTGGATAGCTCATACTATTTATTTATTATTCTTGTATTTCATCCATTCCTTTCTTTTTGCCTCTATTTTACTTATTTTTCGCTCTCTGTTCTGTTTCTGATTCTGAGGCTTCCAGATGCCAGCCCCACACTCGGCAAAAGAAAATAAAAAGATAAATAATAAAAAAGAAAAGAAAACATTCAGGAAAAACAAAGCAGCAGAGGGAGGAGAGAGGAGAGAGACCACGTGCTTCAGAAGCAGTGAGTGAGGGCGTGCCAATTCTTGTTCCGGACACCACCCTCTGACTTCTTCTCTGAGAATTTCATCTTTTCGTTACTCTGCTGATATTCTATAAACACTGTGTGCATTTGAACTGGAGCCGATGTTCGCGTAATGCTCCACGGCGATGTAAGCAAACCGTAATGATAAAAGGCGACGATACGATTTTTCCTTTTATCTGTTAGTAATCAAAAAATTCTATCAATCGAGTTAAGCATTGAACCTCTTGGTGCTTAGAAAATATTCGTGATCTAAGGCGCAATTTCAGATTTGACTATTTCCTTGTGGTTTCGCTGCTACTTTTTTTTTCATTGAAAAGAATTGGTTAAATTCGTACATAAAAAGCTTATAACAAACAGTTTCTCGGTTTTTAAAATTGATCAGGTGATGAACATATAATCCACAATATAAGGCCCCAAATTTTAAGTAAGTCTATGCATATATAAGCTTGGAAACTTGGATGCAATATATTTGTTACCCCATAACAAATCTTCCACGGTCAGTTTCTCTGGTGCTATGGGCCTTCAGGCGCAACCCTTGTGGCATGCATGGAAAATATGGTAGGCTGTGTGGCATTATGATGTATTGTATATGGGTTAAGCAGACTATGTGCAACGAAATTTGATTTGTGCAAATCGGCTTCAAAAGCAATGTATATGATAAAGTACTTACCTGCTGTAATATTTAAAACAGATGACTTTGAGGAATTTTCTTTATTATGATATATCTTTAATATTATTGACCAATTAATATTATGATGTATCTTTTAATTAGCTTAAATATTATGATGTACTGCAACAGTAATATTTAACTGTTTAAGAGCAAGATGACAGACTGCAGAATACGTCTTTCTTTGGATTTCAAGCACCAATTTTCATTAATATTACTTTCAAATATCTTTAAGCTGAAATCTGAACCATATCTAATACGAAACAAATATCAATAGCAAATCGTAATAACGTATTTATTCACATATAATCTGCAGAAAACCTGATATATTACCTGCAACTGAAACAATCATATTGATACCTGTTTGCTGTTATACTAAAATTGTTAAAGCGAATGAAATGACAAAACTCAATCAAGCTGAGTATGGTTTTGGGATTCAGTTGCTATGTTTTCAAATTCGGCAGCACACCTACACAAGCTATGAAAAACGGCTATTAAATAAAACTTAAAAGCCATAACTAATTTACTATTTACAATTGAAGCTAAACTTCACAAAATAAAGAATAGTTATTTTAAAACTGCCATGTAATATGAACACAAATCAAATGCAAGAAATCTCAAAACTTCTTTTAATCTCAGGTAAATGAAAATGTTTCAGTCTGAAAATTCGAAGCAATGTATTGAAAACAGAAAAGCGCACCATACTATGATGCATTGGTGAATGATAGTGTGCAAATAATTTTCCTCTTTTAAAAAAAAGAAATCTTCTATTAATATTATATATTGCTCACACTTAACTAACTGCTTTGTTTCAGAAAAACAAACATAGTTAAATCAGAAGGCACAATTGACGTTCCCAAATATTTATTTGCCTATTCTATTATGTATTCCGGTTTCTCTAAATTAAATTAATATTTTTGAAATGTATTTAATACATCTCATAAATAGTATTTTTCAAATAAATAATTGGCATTTGTCAAAAGAAAAACAATTGAAATATGTAAATCTTATGTACAATAAGAACAATACTTTTTAAGTACATTAACAACGTTATCTTTAACCTTTCCACAAAAATGATATTAAACTATCAAAAGGCTTTTATAAAAAATTCTTGCTAAACTATGCTGTAATTGTGAAACAACAGCAAACAGTAATTGCAAAATTCAAACAAGCATTTTCTTCTTTTGTATAAATGAAGTTTTTCAAATTGACCAGCAAAACTCATTATCAGATGAGTGTATATTACTGCCTGTATTAACCTAAGGAATTTATTTATTCAATGCAGTGAAAAGAGGCAATAGAACCCTGTGCTGAGCCACATAACATAAAAATGACTTAACTTGAACCTATTTTTTATGACTCTGACCAAGCAGAATGTGTGATGTATAGTAAATATTTTTCTTTAAGCAAAATAGCAGTGCTCTGTCTCAATACAATGACGTGAGTGTTTTTATTTCTGCTTTTCAAATTTCCACTCCTTTACAACAATTATGTTTTATTGACTTGTTGAAAACCATTTCTATTTGTATTTAATTATAAAGTTAGTATCTTCATAACACAGGTGAAGGAAAGAAAGACTATAGCTTTTGCAAAACCAGAGGAAGGGCATGCATCCATGTGGCGCAAAACTTTTACTATACTAATTTTATTAATTGGAAAATTAAAATTTAAAAATTAAATTTAAAAATGAACGAATAACGTGTTACACCCATACTGTAACCAAAGCAATTATCTTCCCGGACTGGCGCAGTTCGATAAACTCTGCGATCACTGAAGCTTAATTTAGTAAACGGTTTCTGTTGAACATTGGTTATTTAGGCTATCAAGCCTTGGAAAAGCGTGACCATCAGTAGCAACGTAATAAATATGTATTAAAAAATTCATAAAACATAATACTAGGTATCCGATAATGAGCCTGTTAATTCATATATTAAGTCTAAATTAACATAACATACCATGATATGATGCGATAAATGATTCTGCCTTTCTTTGTTTCAATGTGTGCTCATAAACCAGACTATGTGTATAATAATAAGTAAATAAATTAAATGAACTTCCAAATCAGTTAATTCCAATCATTTAATCGCAATATTAATCTTATTCTACACACACACAGATACAAAATGTGTTAACAAAATCTCATTTAAAAAGCCAGACCCTCATATTGACCTCTGTTTCAAAAACTCAGAATTTACGGCTTCAGTCACATCACGTGCTCAAAGGTAGGTTAAACTCCACATCCCGGCGTGTTCACTGAAGTGATGGCCGAAGAAAAACCTTATCCCATGTTCTCTGATTTTGCCAGTAGAAGATCAGCAATCCAGCTGCCAAGAGATCTGCATCAGCTATCGACGTGATCGCGCACTGGTAAGAGGTTGGAAAAGGTACTGCTCGCCCTCTTTGCATAGGCGAGCACTACTCGTAACGTAAGCCAGGTTGGGCGAGACCTGACATTAATCGCTGTAAATACTATTGTTGCTATGACTGACAGAATCAGAATTTTGTACCTTAAAACTATTATAATATCATATATTATGCCTTTTTTCATATACATAGATATGACTGGCTAATAGATCTCGCAGTAATGTCTGACCATTTTCAAGATGTGAAAAATTTTTAGTCACATTTAAAGTGCGTAGTGATAAGTCATTTAAATCAATTGAGACTATGTAAGGCAATAAATTTCGAACTTGGAGACGATTCGAATGTGGGCACAGAATGAAGGCTCATTATAACAAAAGGTATTGAATTAATTAGGGAGATTATGAAATTTTATTTACATATAAAAATTTTAATGTGATCAAAAAGATATTAAACAATTATCAAAAAGCCCTCTTTAATATAATAATTTATTGAAACTAAAGAAAGCTCTGTAAATAAGTTGTAACAAATCCCAACAAAAGTTTCATTATTTTGTATTCTACTATATATTATGAATACGATACGTGCTTATTAAATAACAAAATAACACAAAGTAACAACAAAAAACTAATAACAAAAATTGAGGCATCTTTGTCATAATACTAAATCATTGATTCGTGCAGAAAATCAATTATATAATGAGTGAAGTGGTCGACTTGTATGTGACATGTGTGACATTGCGAAATTCCACTGAACATATAATACTATTTTGATTCTATCTACAAATTTTGTATTAAGCTTTTCCATAGCAATGTATTATATCAAATAACAGTAATTTCCAGTTTCCAGTTTATTAAGACATAATAAACAACAGAAAGCTTTATAGTATAGTAGCTATCAATTTAAAAAAGAAATATCAATTCTGCAATAATATGTTATTTCAATAGATTTTGCTTTCACAATTAACAAGCTAAATATTCAGTTCCAAAATTTGTAACAAACTTTGCCCTACTAATGACAAAACAACTATTGAAGTATAATAGAAATTTTTAGATTTATTAATTATAACCTGTAATGAACATGTTATTGAACATTGATCATATAATATTGACAATGTGGAAATCTAAGGAAGTAACTCTTTTAAATAAATGTGACACAAAATATATCACAAACATGTTTTCCCAGGTGAGTGTTACTCTAAAATCGAAACAATCGAAATACCGAAAAAAGTGGTACAATCTCCTTCTGTAAGTCTATTTCTTGCGTGTTGTGCCATGTTATATCATTCCTTAAACTGAAAAACATGAGCGAGAAAAACTCGTGCCTGTTAGAAGGTCACGGGTGCCGCCATGATCGCTCGGGACTCGGGATCTCCGCTCTCCACTCCAGTGCACACGCTCCACCGTCCTGTTACGCTGTTGCTTGGGCAGGCGACCGACACTGCTGCTGCCACTGTGGTGACATCTGCATTTCTCCATTGGCCTGGAGTCTACATCACTGGCTGGGAGGATGAAGGTGGCGGGCAGGTTGTTCAAGTAAATGGCCGCTCCCGCCCATATCGAGGCCATTTGCTATTGCAGACTCATCGGGTTGCATTGTAAGCCACACCACGGCACTGCGCCTGACTAGTCGTCCGAGCGATGCGCAGTGTTTTCGAAGATGAGGAATTTGGCTAACTTTCAGTGTAAAAATGAAGTACGTGTGATGGCTGACACATTTCTGACACGAAAATTGTGTTTATATCAGAGCAAAAAGTTAAATTGAAAACAAGTAGCGTAAATGCTTGTCAACAAAAATAATTTTAGCCTGGTAAATTAAAAATATTGAATATTAAAATGACACAAATTAACATTACTACAAAATATCAAATTTAATAATATGATGACAATATAAACATTCATGAACACAATTTTATTAAAATTCCAATACAAGCAGAATGTAATAAATAACAGTAATAAACCTTGCAGGAAAAATATAAAATGTTTTACATATCTGAGAACTCTCACAAATTGTCTTTTATATTTTACATGAGAAAAAAGAAATATTGAGGATTATTGAGCCCAATACGTAAATTAAAAATAAAATAATTGAGCGATAAATAAATAGCATGTTCTCTTGATTTGTAAAGAAAGATTAATGTAAGCCACGCTGGCCATTTTGTTTTTCTCCGGAATGAATTATCTTAAAACTTAATATAGTGTAATAAGTAACTTTAATGCTATTTAATTTATATCATAATAACCATAACTGTATATAAATATTTATTAATACAGTATCAATGCAAGACTGTATTCATGCAAAAAGCATGAATTTCTTAAGCGATTAAACTGCTTTTAATTCTTTCAATTAAAAACTATTACAGAGATTTTTATTAAAGTACTCTTTGCGTTTGTTACGCCTTGTGCTTCGTTCCTTTAACAAAAATCGATATGTTTGACTCATTGCCTGTTCCTGATAGCCTCATCCGTTACTTTGTTTGCGCCAACCCGTTCTGACTTCCGAACTTTCACTCGGAAGGCGTGGAAGCCTCTCGAAGACACAGCATGAAAGTATTGTACCATTCTTTCCTGAGGGCAGTTTCTGCAAATACCAAATGGCGGCATATGGAAGCTGAGGACAGTGGCCATACACTGCTCCACTTCAGTTCGAGACTCCAATGTTTGAACTGCAGAATCTGCAAGGACGAGTTGAGTCTTTTGAGAATCAGCTTGTTTGGGCTTTGCTTTAACGGACATTTTTCCCATTCCTCTTTCTTCTCTCTCTCTCTCTTTCCTCGTTCTCTTTTCCCTGGTACTGCTCTCTCTTGCTGCCCCCCAAGGCTGTGTTCGTCTCGACGCTCCCTTCTTCCAGGCCGGGACAACACACATTAACTACAAGAAAGAGAATAAATTTCATTTAAACCCTGTCACTCAAAGGGTCACGCAAAGCCAGCGGTTTTATTTGCCACCTTTAATGCCTGGTTTGTCTCTGCTGCAGTCACTGCGATGAGGAAATTATACTCGTGCAATAGTCTTTAAATTAAGACATTCCGTGTTAAAGCATTGATTTCAAAAAGCCATGCTGAGATGTGTGACGAGATGGATGGTGGATTGAAGGAATGAAATTCCACCTCCCAGCTGTTTCAGAAAACAAAAAAACAAAAACCAATATTTCTGCAGGCATCTGGTGGCTGTGAAAAGGGTGCGCAGTCAATTTTCGTACGCGAATAACGCTTTGAAAGTGTAGACTCGTTTTCAGAAAAGAAGAACATGTCTATTTACTGCTTTATAACTTTTTTAATGTGTGAGATGCTTGTGGCCTGATCTGCACTCATGTATGCAGTGTTAAAAGAAATAGGCATGAAGCACTTATTATTTCCAGGAAATCATCCATTGACCCCACACATTTATATGGTTTCAGTAAACAACGTATCTGGGCGGAGGCCCATACTAAATCGTGAAACAGCCAGACAAATTCAAGCGATCAAAAAACTGAACATAATTTATCAGCCCGGCTGGCTGGGTGGGCCTTGACCAAATCATTAGAAAGTCTTTGTTTAACCTGCAATAACCAAACATAACTCTAAGTTATTTTCAATGTTTATTTTATTCCAAAAATAGACTTTTTGATAGCCATTATTTTATAGTTTGTATTTAATTATTATTTAATGCAACACATTTGTATTTTTAATATTCAAAATAGTTTTGCTTATTGTGGAAAATTAAATAGAAAATTTTCACTGTCCGAAGCACATAAATAGATACTTTAAAAAAATTATATATTAACAACATTATAACTAACTATTGTTTAGCGACAATTATGTTGCATCTTTCTTGTTGCCTACACAAGTTTTATTTACAAATCTGCTAATGTAATTAATGGGATTGATGGAAATAATTAAATTTGCTAAAAATAATAAAAATGAATAATTAAAATGTTAAATGATATTATTAAATGGCAATTCAAGCTGATAAATAAAAGCGCGACAAACACTTCATTTGGTTCACAAGCCTGGTTCGGAGCCCGACACGAGATGATTGTTCTTATTCAAGTAAAATTCCACCTGACGTGCGAACCGCAGCGGTTTCATGGTTTGGTATTTGCATTGTCTGTTTCAATCTGTCTACGATGGCAAAATATTTAGCTTATTGTTGATTATAATTTGCTTATTTAAATTAAATAATATATCGAAAATCACAAAAAATAACAGATATTTAAAAATATTATATATTTTAACACATTATCAATATGGTCATATCTCTTTCCTTGACACAAGCATTTTGAAGTTTGTTATAAAATCTTTGTAAATAAACCTGCATTTTCTAAAAAATCATATTTGGCAGGTGACTCATGGCTGAAAGGCTAAGTAGTAATTTAGCTTCGGTTTATGTTTTTGACATTTTTATTCATTCGTAGCTAATAATTCATAACTATGTTCAAAAATAATTTTCAACATTTGGAATGCTCGCTCCTTTCACGTACGCCCTCTCAGCTTGTAAAGTAATTTATAATTCAAAAAACTTAGCCAATTTTCATATTAACTAAATCGATGACTTAAACCTGAAAAACAAATTATTATCAAAGTATTTTGGTTTCTTATGCTTGTTCAGAAGCAAACTGTTCAGGCACAGCATGTTAATCTGAAAATGGAAAGACTTATTTGTCGTAATCTCATTATCCCACATCTACAAGCCTCAATTCTTTACGACAGATCTTCTTCCGAAACCTTTTCTGGAAATATGTGTATTTTTTAAGGTCTGGTGTTACCAGATGCTACAGGTACTATTAAGACGATGAAGTAGTCAATTATGATTTCCCATTAAAACTAATTTCTTTTGTGACACATTTAGAAAACTGATTTAAAAGAAATCTTTTATGTAATTTGACCATTATTTAATTCTTAGAAAATCATTGATAGAAATTTTCATGAATAACTCGACAAAATATGCAATGAAACTCATTATTCAAGGTTAAAGCAATCTTCAGAAAAGCACTGTGTGATAGTTGTTTCTTTAATTCAAATCTTAAAGAATGTGAAGAAGGCCCATGGCAATTACAACATATTAAATGAGTGTCAGAATTAAGTAAAGTATCTGTCCCAGCTTTGCTTATCATTCCCAGCTCCAGAATATAAGAACATATGAAATGGTGCTCGACAACCTATTTATTATAATAGTACAAAAAATATCTCCTAACAGATATGAAAACTGCTGTTTTAATATTTTTATTCACTATTATTAATATAATAATTATAATAAATGCGTCTGAAGTGAAGGCTTTAATAGACGATAAAAAATAGAATAGCACTAACTCTTGCTTATACAAAAGAGCATCGACTTTATATTTTTTGCTATATGTTTGATGAATGCTGGTTGCTGAAACATATTAGCCCCAGGAATTTGACACGAAATGTGCTTGCTCCTCATTAAAAAAGAGCAATGTGGACAAATTTTAACTCATTTTGATGTTCCACTGCAAAGGACTAGCCTTTGTCTATTCTACTGAACGCTCTTCAAATTAGCACAAGATGTGACTCGGCAGGAAGCGCCCAGATTCCACTCTAGTGCACTCTAACAGCAACCAGTTCTTTCGGCAGTGACTCTTTCAAAGTTCAAAAAAATTTTTAACAGAGAGAGATTTCCAAACAAAAAAATACCTTCCATATTGGTATACAAGATTAACCAAATCGTTCTCTTTGTACATAGTACATGATGAACGACCCTTTATAATCTCATTACCACAGCACAGACAACTAAGGAAGAAAAATAGAACAACGTGTGTCATTGAGATGTAAAAGAAAAAAATCCATCTTTGAAAGATCGTGACACAAAACCCTTTTGGTCATTCGAGCGATTCCCAACAAAACAATGGCACCAACAGGCTATAAAAAAAAAAAACTAACACTGGCCATTCCACATGCTTTGCAGCTGCGAGCCCTTCATCGCTGGGTGGCTGTGCAGTGTGCTCTG